>RQTK01001258.1:59502-78797 GCA_003991915.1 Elysia chlorotica
TGGGGGAAGGGACGGTGGTCCATCGGACGTCTGACAATTGTATGTGCTGTCAAACACGAGACAGAGCGGGGATACCATGACTTCTGTCAGTAGCAAACGTAACAGCCAGGATTCGAACCCGGGACCTTTTGCGTCAGAAGCAGATGTTCTACCCCTGGACCACCGCGCACGGGGAAGGAAAAGAAAGGACGAGGAGGGTAGAAAGTGTGAGAAAAAGAAGAAAAAAAATTTGGAAATGAGAGACAAAGAGATGAGGGAAGCGAAATGAAAAAAGGGAAGAACGAGAGATAGATAGATAGATAGATAGATAGATAGATAGATAGATAGATAGATAGATAGATAGATAGATAGATAGATAGATAGATAGATAGAGAGAGAGAGAGAGAGAAAGAAAGAGAAAGAGAGGAGACCAAAATGAGAAATAGGGAGAGAGAGAGACAGAGAGAGAGGACAGAGAGACAGAAAGACAGACAGACACACAGAGACAGACAGACAGAGACAGAAAAGTGTGGAGGGGGGAAAGAGGGGAAATAAAGAGACACTTAGAGAGGGAAGTGAGAGAGATGAAGGGGAAAAAAGAGAGGTCAGAATATTGAAAATAACGATAACCATGACCAGTTTAAGTAGGTTCTCAATGGACATGAGCATTAGTTAGAATAAGCCATGGGGCATAATAAATAAAAAGTGAAATCTTGTAGTCTATAAAAGGGTTACGTTCCTTCGATATTCAAAGGGAAATAACTCCGTATAAAGGGAGATAATCCAAAAAACAAGCAGGGGGTGCAGCTTACCGCCCATGATACTCGCCACGCATATATAGAGATATACAGGCCCTCTCATGGTCGCGCGAACCACCACACCACATTGACGAAGTACCTAACGCCTGTACCTCTGAGGACTGTGCGGTTATCACACACCTTCCGACAAAGCTTCCCTGCCAACTTTCGATCACCAATGTGAGCCGGTGTATTATGGGAGGAACCACATCATACCCAAGGAATACATTACGATGAGGCGCGTATCGTAATAGCATGCGGACCTTGGCCGTTTTACGGGCCTTAACACCGTTAGGGATCGGAGCCAGTTCAAGGCGAACTTGCGTTGCCAAGCGACCTTGAACTAACTTGAGTCTTTTAAGTACCCCGGTCAAACATGAATCTTTCTCAACGCAGTTTACAAGCTGTGAATTATACGATACTTTTGTTATTAACTTTAAATTTCTACAGGTCAGGGCCACTAGAGTCTCTGTTACAAAGACACTTGTTACTTAATTCTTAAATAATAAAATATTCTTCAAAATATAATACAGAACATATTTTTCTTTTTAAATTTTCAAAAAAATCTTAGAAATGTATCAAGTTACCTTACCTTACTAGAGAAAGATTTGTAACTCTAGGCAATAGATAATTAAATTAAATAGCCTCCCATTTGTTTACATTATCCAACGTAGTGACAATTCACTGAGCACAGCTTATATTTTCTTTGTGACCTGCGCGCATTGCTTCTCGCCTGGGCAGTCCCAACAACTAATCACTGAGAGGTTTTGCCTGAGGCAATCTTATTTGCACACATTATATTTTTTAAGCTGTAATACTTTTTTCATCAGTTGTAAAGGTTAGGGTTTCGTTGTGCAACTGTTAAGACTGCCTTTCTTTGTTATACGCGGTCTCTCTCTCTCTCCCTCTCTCTCTCTCTCTCTCTCTCTCTCTCTCCCTCTCTATCTTTATCTCTTCCTCTCACAATAAAATTAACGGGACTCATAAGCATTCCATCTTCAGTCAATTTTGTTGTTGTTGTCTTGGTCTTCTTTTCTTTGTGCATGGTTACTAAGAGATGATCTAGGTACAACAGCAACACCCTTAACTCTTTCACGATGCGACACTAGACAGGCTCGCGTTGATCAGCATAGCACTTGTTGATGTACTATGGTCAAACTGTACCATTTTTTCCCTCAGAAATGAGTTTGGTCAAAAGGAAGGGTGATGTATTTTAACTATTATTTTTTCCTAACGCTTACCGGGGAATCATAGGCTTTACATAAACACACCATAAGGGGCAAGAAGAGGTCTAGCGTCAATGTCTTGAAAAGGTTAGTGCTCCGCCCTAGAGCTCCCTCTCTCTCTATCTCTCTCTGTTTTGTCAGTCCACCTCATTCATCAGTGAGCTGACCAATCCCATCACCGCATCATTGGCATAGCATATTATGTATATATTATTTTGTTTATAGTGCAAATTTTACTAAAAGATTACTAGTAATGAAAATGAGGAGAGCATTGACTCTCATCATAAAAATTTATTTTGTTCATGAAGAAAACTTTGAACTGCGTCTAACAAGTAACATCACAGCAGGGCCTACTTGAAGCTCTATTAAACATCAGTCACTATATAATAAGAGCACTGTAAATCCAAACAAGGCGAGAATATACATTTAAATAAGATTTATAAATACTTATAGATACGAAACACTGCCATTATTTTTCAAGTAATAAGATGGGCAAAATTCAGTTCATACAGAGAACTCCAAAAACATTAATTAATTTTTTAAAGCAGACTGAACTGTCTCTGTTAACTGACCTACTTGTCAATATAACAGCACATGATTTAAAATAAAAAATAAAAGCAAAAGATATGCATGTTTTAAAGTCTGCATTTTCTTTACCAGTTCCAATATATGAATATTCATGAATGTAAAAAATAATGTCTTTGTTAATTATTTTATAGCAGAAAAAATTCAGACACTACCTGTGAGTGTGACATCACGAGCTAAGAAAAGTAAATAGAAGGAGCAAGAGAATATTTCTTTGTTTTGTCAGTCCACCTCATTCTACAGTGGGCTTACCAATCCTATCACGGCATCGTTCGCATAGCATATATCTTATTTTGTTTATAGTGCAAGTTTTACTAAAAGAATACTAGTAATGAAAATAAGGAGAGCATTGAAGAAACGAAAACTTTTAACTGCGTCTAACAAATGATTTTGTTCACCTGTAACCTTGAACGAATAGTGACAGTGTTTTCTGTTCTAATTTCATGACAACTATGATACCTTGTTAGAAAAGATCATTCTGACTTCACATTTTTATAATCTTTTCAGCAGATGCAGTGAATGGTAATGACATCTTGTACAGCTGAGAGCTTGTGAATGATATAGGCCTGTAGCCTAGTGGTTGGCATCGTCAGTATCAAATGACGTTTTCTTGGTTCCTGCAATTATAAGCAACAAGAAGGGATAAAGCAGCTCAAGATGAATGCCAGATCTCAGGTCATGGAACTGGTAATGCACAATTTTCACATTTCCTAGTTACCACTGGCAATTGGTTACATGTATAAAAGAAGCACTTTTTAACAGTTTTTAAAATTCTAATTCATTCTCATGAAATTTATCCTGACATGATCATCCTCTGTAAAGTTTATTTTGTAGCCAGCAGTTGTATTTCACACTCCAACTAAAAGATATCGAACAAATTTATTGTTTAATTAACATGTACAATATCTGTTTTTTACACCTATACTCATCTATCAAAAGATAATGGATTATTAAGTTTTAAGGAGAACCAGCATTTTTATATCTAGCTTAAAATAAGATACTCATTTATCAAGAGATAAAGACTTTAGTTTTAAGGAACATTACTGTGTATGTATTTTTTTTATTAATATTTTTTTTGGCTTGTTCTTAAAATCTTCAGGTGGTTGAGGGGAAACAAATTGAAGAAGTTGTTCAGGCCCTGTTTCATACAATACTCCTACACCGGTCTACTGGAAAGGTAATGGTATTGATATTTACCACTTTTAATGATATCAACCTCAAATAACATCATACAACATGCAGCTCATTGAGCCATATTAAATAAATGGTAAGAATCTCTCACTCACTAATATTTAGACCATGAACTGAACCAAAAAAAATGGATAACTGAATAAACCGAATAGTTTCCAATAAGTTTTGACTATAACTAATTCTAGACTTTAAAAATAATAAGGATCTTAGAGGGAAAAATGGCAAAATCAAACATAAAATTTCTTCATTTTCTGTTGGCTTTAAAGATCTTTCCAAGGAAAAAAGGTTTAGTTTTTATTTCAATTTATCAGTAGACCATTTAAAAAAATTAAATATATAGAATAAAACTGATTTAGTGGTCTTTGTCTGGTGTATATCCGTTCTCATACATATGTACCTACACACACACACCCACACCCAAACTGTTGAAGATGTGACTTTTCCTGTTTTTCACTGATTTTCTCAAATGTAGGCTCAGTTTATGCTTCTATTCAGTATCAGATGCTATAAGTTATAACAGTTATTTTTACATGATTATATTTTCTTTAGTTGCCTTTTGCTATGAAGTCCTAAAGCTTGTCCTTTTAGTACGCAGGATTTCTAAACATGCCTAGTCAATCTGGGTGTTTAATTTTGGCTCAGAATGCACACTTATAAATCTTATCTGTATCTTCTTGTCATTGTAAAATCTTCCCTTCCTTTCTGAGTTTCTCTGCCCCTTCATTTTATCCCCCAAAAAAGCAATGCTAATAAGACTAGACAAGTTTGTTGTATTGTTCTACTATTCATTATTTTGTTAATCTTCATGCAATGACAATTTATTTCAGTATAAATACAGCCTAGGCACAAAGTTTACCATTGGTTCTGTGGCCGTTCAAGACATGGAATGTGACTTTGTGGACTTCACTTATGTAAGTTTTCTGAATTAACAAAAACACAAAACAAAACAATTGTATGCTCTTGAGAAATCATTTTAGTAACATGCAATGTAGGTGAGAATGTGTACTAAAAATTTAGAGAAAAAGACACAAGCTGCAAAGGGTCCCCTACCCACAATGCGTGCAGACATACGCATACAGACAAGCATTGGTCTACATCAAATTTAGTTTTTATTTAGGGCAAAATGGCGTTCATCACTTTTTTCAAGCTTATGTTTGATTTTAATATGGAAGTGTTATCGTTATAGTTACCAAGTTTTGCATGCATTTTATTTATTTATTTTTGTTTGTTTTTGTTAGTGGCTTTATGTTGATCATGTAAAATAACAATAAAAAACAATTGTTTTTTTTTTTTTTCGATTTGTTCAATATTTAAATTTATTTTGTCACTTCAGCTCTCATGGTAGATTAAAAAAAAATGAGCAAGTTTAAATTAAAGTGGATTTCCACTGAAAATAGATATCACTTGAGTAAATCTCAAGCAGTATGTCATATCACACTGTACTAAATTGACCAAATGTATTATAGACACACTGTACTAAATTGACCAAATGATGCTTAGTATTATAGACACACTGTACTAAATTGGTAGCCTATACCTTGCTGACGTTGTACATTAACTCAGCTCAACTAAACTCATGACTAATATTTAAAATACTTTAAAAAAAATGAACAGGTGAAACTCAGGAGTCCAGAGCTGGAGGCGCATCTAAGGAGAGAAGTTGCATTATTCAGAGACATGCTGCGAACAAGTGATGACCAAAACTGTGGACAGGTCAGTTATCACTCGATAGATATAGAACTAAAGTAGTCAGGTTGGTTGGTTGGTTGGTTGGGTTGGTTTAACGTCCAACAGCAGCACTATATAGGCTATATTGTAGACGGGCCCCAAGACGGACGTCTGACAATTTTATGTGCTGCCACACACGAGACAGGGCGGGGATACCATGACTCCTGTCTCAGCCGGTCACATTATACTGACACCGACCCAACCAGTAGGGAACGATACCATGACTCCTGTCTCAGCCGGTCACATTATACTGACACCGACCCAACCAGTAGGGAAATCAACAGCCAGGATTCGAACTCGGGGGACCTTTTGCGTCGGAAGCCGATGTTCTACCCCTGGACCACCGCGTCCCCCTAAAGGAGTCAGACCACATGTATAACTTTGACTTACTTGACTGAGTTGCCTTTTTGCATCCTAATCATTGATCAGGATGTCTTAGCAATCTCTCGTCTCCGAGTTATTTTTAATCATAGTCTTAGAATAATTTTGTTCTGTATTCAAATATGTGATGCACTTGAAGTGTTTGTCTATTATTTTCTTTTTAACATGATAAGGAATTAAAAAATAATTTTTTTTTTGTCAAAAAGAGATATGACTTATTTTATGTTGATGGAGATCTACATAATTATCAGTCTTTCTACCGATGATATATCTTCTTCACCAGCCACTTTTTTGTTGCGCATTACCAATTTATCATAATTTATAAATATCTGTCACCCTAAACCTTCTATAAAGTTATTTTTCATTCCTGATATTTCATCATTTCTAATGTCATTCAGAGAGACTTAAAACTTTGTTTTCTTTAAGCATCTATATAACAACAGAATAAAAGAGGAAAATAATTAAAACTGTATTCATCCAATAGGAAATTTTTTTCTTTAGTGCAATGCCATTTAACATAGATAGATGCACACGCAAATATGCCTATAAATTTACTGAAACACATGTATACACACATAACCAAACATCTTACCTTCTCTCTATCAGTCCCTAAAAAAGTTTCTAAGCCATTGATTTCTGTTCCCGGCTTTGGAAAATTTGTTTTGGACATTGCTAATAAACATACATGTAAATTTTATCATAAAAAACAACAACAAAACAACCAACATGCCTATACATATTTTGACACAGACCCACACAAGTAAAAGTTTATAAACCATTGATTATGATGTTGAGTTGAATTGAGTTGGTTTTAACGTCTAGCATCAGCACTATATAGGCTATATTGTGGACGGGCCCTAAGACGGATGTCTGACAATTGTATGTGCTGCCACACACTAGACAGTGCGGGGATACCATGACTCCTGTCACAGCCGGTCACATTGTACTGACACCGATCCAACCAGGAGGGAACACAACCGCCAGGATTCGAACTCTGGACCTTTTGCGTTGGAAGCTGATGTTCTACCCCTGGACCACCGCGCCTCCCATGATGTTGAGATGTCTGATTATTTCTGGTAGATCACCCTGGAGTTTTACCGCAGGAACAAGGGCCGGTGGCTTTTTCCTGGGGAGAACTCACCTTGGGAGGTCTGGACCATCAAGCTCGACGTAGTGAACCTCTCCTTGGAAAACGGTAACTAAATAACAGATTTTATTTTGCGTTAACATTTTGATTATCGTCACAATATAAAAGAGTAGAAGAACCTCTCCTCGGAAAACGGTAACTAAATAAGAAATCTGTTTTGCTTTAAGACTTTGATTACTCAGAAAACGGTAACTAAATAACAAATTTTGTTTTGCTTTCAAAGTATGATTAAAATATAATATAAAACTAAAAGAACGTCTACTCAGAAAATGGTAACTAAATAACACTTTTGTTTTGCTTTAACACTTTGATTATCTTCATAATATAAAAGAATTAAAAAAAAAGTCTACTCCGAAAACGGTAACTAAATATGAAATTTTGTTTTGCTTAAACACTTATTGTCGACACAATATAAAAGAATTTAAAAAATCTCTACTCAGAAAATGGTAACTAAAAAACAAATTTTGTTTTGCTTTAACACTTTGATTATCGTCACAATATAAAGTAATTAAAAAGAATACTCTACTCAGAAAATGGTTACTAAATAACAAATTTGTTTTGCTTTAACACTTTGATTATGGTCACAATATAGAAGAATAATATTGTCCACACAATATAAAAGACTAGAAGAACCTCTCCTCAGAAAACGGTAACTAAATAACAAATATGTTTTGCTTTAAGACTTTGATTGTCGTCACAATATAAAAGAATTAAAAAAAAAACTCTCCTCATAAAACGGTAACTAAATAACACATTTGTTTTGCTTTAACACTTTGATTATCATCATAATATTAAAGAATAAAAGAACCTCTCCTCGGAAAACGGTAACTAAATAACAAATACGTTTTGCTTTAAGGCTTTGATTGTCGTCACAATATAAAAGAATTAAAAAAAAATACTCTACTCAGAAAACGGTGACTAAATAAGAAATTTTGTTTTGCTTTAAGACTTTTACTATCGTCACAATATAAAAGAATTAAAAAAAAAACTACTCAGAAAATGGTAACTAAATAAGAAATTTTATTTTGCTTTAACACTTTGATTATCGTCACAATATAAAAGAATAGAAAAAACCCACTATTCAGAAAATGGTAACTAAATAACAAATTTTGTTTTGCTTTAACCCTCTGATTATCGTCATAAAATAAAAGAACCATTCCTTGGAAAACGGTAACTAAATAAGAAATTTTGTTTTGCGTTAACACTTAGATTATCGTCACAATATAAAATAACCTCTCCTCAGAAAATGGTTACTAAATACAACATTTGCATAATCAAAGGATCGCCTTAGGAAATGGTCATTAAATTTTTAAACAATTTGTACGATCAGAACCTTTCTGACGATCTTTCTTGTCAGAAAACAGTATCTAAATACATAACTTGTGTTATTAGGATATCTCTTAAGAAAAGGGTAGATAAGAAATTTGCTCTGCTTTAACATTCAGGATAGAGTGGTTTCACACCTAGCTTAAATGCAATATTGGATATTGTACACATGATTTTACTTTTTAAATGATTAAACAGCTATAAAACTAATAGTAACAATAGTAAATAATATTACTACTACTACTACTACTAATAATAATAATAAAATCTTTTGTATAGCTCAAAATGTTTTTTTTTCCACTGATAGTGCAGTATGTCTTAACAATTTTTTTTATAGATATTTCTATCACTCCCTCGTACAGCCAGATGCATATTTACACAAACATTCGAAGGCATTTAGTCATAAAATGTGGAAAACAAGTGTGTTTTACGACACCTCTTAAATGCAGATAGTGATGGATCAGGCAGTCAGTTCCATAAATCTTACCCATTGAAATAAAATTCTGATCTTTCACCATGTTGACGCAGATTCACTTTAGATTTTCTCAATGTCATACAGATTAATAGTTCAAGTTCCACCAACACAGTAAATTTTATCCACGTCTCAACCATCAATGTCATCAGGTAGACGTTAATTTTAGTCAAACTATACAATTTTTATTTTTATGTCACATTTTTTTTTCAACCCTCTAGATCGAGCGGAATTCAAATCTAGGCTGTCCGAGCAACTCACGGAGAAAGTTTTCAGTATTATCGACATCATCAACCGCCATGAGTACCTGCCGAGAGTGCCAGCAAAAGACGAAGAAGAAACAGTATTTGACACAACTTATATGGACATCCAGCCTTATCTATTCAGGGTAAGTGGTGGAGTATTGGTCTCCCAATCAAAGGGTCTCCAGTTCGAAGTTCCACGAAGGTCAAACATTATTTTTCTAATTTTGTCCCTTACAGGTTGGGATCGGTGTTATTGTAATGTGAGAGAATAGTCGAGGTCTCTCCGTACTATCTTGCGTGACAGCTTGTAAAATTGACAGACTTTAGTCTTGTGGCACATCTGCAATATAGCTTTTATAGTGTTGATGTTGGACGTTAAGCAACCAATTCAATTCGACTCGTCACTTGAGAGTGATGATGGTGATAACGTTATGAATTTACAGTGACGCCAATTAGGCCTGTATTAATTTTATAGATTTACAGTAAAGATAACTTCTTAATAGTACGATGTTGAATTTTTTTTAATTTGTGAAAGTTCTGCTATACTAAAAAAAAAAAAAGAATAGATCAAAATGGCATCACTGGACGTGATAATTTTAAAGTCCTAAAATCCTAAGTTTCGTAAGCTACACTCCTTTCTTTCTTCCTTCCCTTAATTGTACTTCATCGATCGAGTGCTTTGTTTTATAGCATTGTCAATCGTGCCCCTCCAAACTTTCTGATCCTCCGCAGCTTTCAGTACCTCCGTCACATTCCCCCACATAAAGCCAATTTGCTAGCCAGTCCATTATGTGTTATCCTTGTTTTTTCCCCTGCTTTGCTTCCTTCCAATCATTTCGGTTGTCACAAAATAAATTCCTGATTGACCTTGATAAGGACTATGTTGAAGCTTAACACCCTGTAATATAAAGGGAAAAAAAAAGTCCTGATTTTCCATAGATGCACACGGCCATCGAGCCACAGTTATGACATAAGTGAGACTTTTTTAGAATAAAATTGATTTATATTTGTAAAGGTAAATACGAGATCTATTTTTTTACTAAACTTTCGGATTAAAATATGCTAATAAGTTTTTGCTTTATATTGTAATAAACTTGTGTCCGATATGAAGCACAATTAAGAAAATAAAGTAATTTTTCTTGATTTTCTGAAAAGTAGTGAAAATGGTCTATGCCAAAATGATAGCACAGTGACGAAATTTTACACTTAACAACACTCGTTTTCTACCGTATCAGTTTGATTTT
Source organism: Elysia chlorotica (assembly GCA_003991915.1). Lineage (NCBI taxonomy): Eukaryota > Metazoa > Mollusca > Gastropoda > Plakobranchidae > Elysia > Elysia chlorotica. The sequence continues at coordinate 69,824 of RQTK01001258.1, forward strand.
GCACAGCATAAAATGTTCATGTCTAACTCATCAGTTTTTTTTTTCTTATCTCTATTCTCAGATATACCATCAAGCAACAGGACCATCACCATCTTCTGTAGGAACGACCATGCGAAAGTTTTTAAGAGGATCTTTAGCATTGTAAATTCAAAGAAAAATAGATACATATTTTAACTACACACTCAGTTTTGATTTACAGTAATTTTAGAACGTTTTACCATTTTCACGCTTTTTCTGCTTTTAAAATTAAAAAAAATTGTTTAACACTTTTCTTCTTTGTTGGTTGCAATTTGAAAGTTGCAGAAAGATCATCTACAAGAAAAAAACTTTATTTAACGGGCATAGGGTTATTATATTACATAGGTTGCTTTCAAAGACGTTTTTGTTTTTAAAGGCATAAGAACCAGAGAACTTTTTAAAGGTAATGGTTCCTTTGAAAGATTGTTGGACAAGAGTTTGATTTTTTTTTTTTTGTCAGGAAAAGTTAACGTTATAGTGTATGTAATTATATTGAAAAGCTTTAGAACAGTTTAAACTTTTTGTAGTTTACAGAGGTGTAAACACAAGTCATAAAATACGTTTTCATAGGACTGGTATCATCATAGTTTTGAAAGAGTAAAAAGAGATATGGCAATTGTTGCAAAATGCGTATCTGGTTTTGAATCTGTCACATAATATATAGAAAATAGTTTAATAGTTTTATTCCTATTTTGCCACTTCTTACAACATCTGTCATTTTTTAAGGCAAATCATCATAAAAGCCTTCAAGGACACTTTATAGTTTATTGCGTGCAATATTTGTCTGCACAGATTTTTTTATTTCAACAATTTTCCTTTTTTTCTATTTTTTTTTTTTTAAAGATTTTGATTCCTGTTAAATCTTTATACTCTATGATTATTTTTGCATTTTATTTATGTTGAATAGTTCTATTCTTCCAAGATTTCAAGTTAAATGCCGGTTCCTGAGACAGTCTGTTTTGTCTCAATTTTTCTTTATATTGATTACTGAAAATTATGTCGAGACAATGTACTTTTTCACACAGCCTTATGAAATTGTCAGCCATACAGTGCACATTTGTAACCATTCCATGACTGTAAATGGATAAAGGTAGATAAGTAAAGTACTTCAAATTTATTTACCGAAATTTATTCATTGAGTTTTTCATGAAATTTTCGCTTATCGCATTTTTGTTTTGCCTTGGGCATTCTTTTGTCTTTGTGTATTTGTTTTGTAAAAGGAGACCCCTTTATGTTTGATTTGGTGTTGGTGTCAATTTCAAGCCTTGTGTTCAGAAAAAATTTAAAAGAAAAGAACAATCGACCCTCTCGCCCTGAAACATCTCTTTGTTAATGTAAATATAAAGTACATGTACACGATGAATCAATTATTGATTATTGTACATACTGAATTTATTGTACTGGATGTAAGAATATTCTTGTATATTTTTACATGTATTTGGTTGCTGTAACATTCTTATCATCATGTGTTCTTTCATTTCATGGAATGTGATAGTTTAATATCAAACTGTCGTGATAAGATAATTTTTACCAAAATATTTTTATGTATCTTATACTACATCTTCATCATTTCATTAAAACTACTATTGAGAAAGTGTTTTTTTTAGTTGTTTAAGTTTGTTGTGTATCTGCCTTATTACTTTGATGTCAACTCTACCACATTTCATAGCTCTTCTATGATAGCATATCATTATATATTCATCAGTAATAAACTTTTAATTGTTAGAAATCAGTGTTAACTTTTGGCATGCACAGCTTAGAAAACATAAAAAAAAAAATTCCTGTCTAAAAAAATATGGGGGTTATGACATTTTGCCTTTGCATGATTGACGGTATAGTGTATGTTATCTGCAGAACGATCAAAATTTTCTTTTATTTTTTGTGAGCTTACTCTTAATAATCTAATCTATACTTTATTTTAATAAAGGGAATAAAGTTTTGCCTAACGCCAAATGAGTCTTTTACCATGAAAACTCCCACACATAATATTCGAATCGTTTGGGCAGTTTAGAATTTCTGCATTTGAAGTCTTTTTCTTTAGTACATGTAATACTTCTTTTGAAAAAAATATTTTTAAACCTGATCAACATCTTGGTTCATGACTAGAAAGATTTTCTTTTTTAATAACAAAAACATGCCACCTAACTTGACTTAAAAATAATACTGAGAAGGATAGGAAAAAAAAAAAAAGATGTAGAAACTTGCTTGTCTATGATTGGTTGTTACCTTTATGCATATGACTCATGAGTGGTTAATGAAAAAGGTGATAAAGTTCATAATCGTCTCTAAACTTTGATTGATGCATGTTGACTTTGTGTTGTTGGAAAATCCTACATCACATTCACACTTATACTGAGACAAAAAAAATTCACATTCAAAGAGTTAAAAGCATAATATCAAGTATATATAAATTTATTTCATTTCAATATAAATCAACATGAAACATGATCAAGATTAGAAAGAGTTTTGGTAGACTTTTAAAAAACCGTATGTACAAATTGGCAATAAATAAAATGTGATTATGATGAAGCTCCATCAGCGAAGCAAATCACATTCAAACTGGAACTAGTATTACTAGTACATGTAGTAAATTATGAAATAAATCTATTCCAGTCCCTTATGATAGAAAGATATATTATGTGAATAACCTACATATTTGTTATTTCGATTTTTCTATTTCCAATTAAAGATAGTCTAACATAAAATGCTTTCATTAATTAACAAATATATTCAACTCACATATTTATACAGTTGTTCATATCATGTTTATGACTAAGAAATCACAATTGAAAAAAAAACGTGAAAATTATCTAAAGGGTATTAGGGCCTACACTTGTTTTACAACTGACTTGGGCCTCCAGATTTTTGGGCAATATTTCGAATTTGGTGAAAGGACACTCTCACCCCACTGTGAAATAAAATTGTAATTCTTATTTCTAGAGAGCTCAGTTACAATGAAAGTTCCTCCAATGCGTTTACACATGTAGGAATTTTTCTCCACTTATTTTGTCACACATTGAAAATAACTGACAGTTTTCCAGAAAACTTAGTTACAGCATTAGGCCTACCAATTACACGACAGTGTTTGAGAAAAACTTAGTTACAAAATTACCAATTACCTGGCAGTTTTTGAGTCTCCTTTTCACATCACTTGCTACACAGTAGTTTTGTTATGTCCACCCAAATAAAAAAAATCTTAATTAGATGCAAATTTTAAGTAAAAATCTCTTAAACTAATATATGTTGCACTGATTGACTAACAATCAATACGATTTTTTACATCACTTTAGCAAATTTTAACACTATTCAATCCATTCTCCATTTACATCGGATACACCGTGCATTTCAATAGTTTTTTACATTAATTACTTAATACACTATAGACGTCATATATACATGACACGTAGATCTATATCTTTCCATATTTGTGGGTGATAGTACGTTGTGCATATCTATATCATGTGCATACCTTTTGCAATATAAACTAAGTTTTGCTTTTTTATAATATATTTTTTTGGCAAAAAACCTAGTCAATCAATTCTTAATCATACTTTTTGAATTGTGACCTACAGATAGTTTTCTTTATATTTTATAGGTGGACAAAATATTAACACTTTTAAATAGAATAAATTCAAACATGTATTTCTAAAAAAATCAACTTTAAAAAATCACTATTTTCTATTTGTAAAACTCTTTCATTGTCGTTTGGTGATTAATATGAAAGCAAAAAAATAAATAAAAAAATTCAACTCTTACTAGATGTCTAAGATTAAAGGCAACTTTAGGAAATGGACTTTTAATTAGATTAAACATCAGACCCATCACTAGCACTGTCAGCATCACCCCACCAAAAACGCAACAAATCCTTGCTCATCTTTATCAGCTCTATTCACACATGAATAATAAATTCCCTGCCTCAAGGTACTTCACTTAGGTCTAATGAAATCGATAAGTGTTGTACATCAAGGTACTTCACACATAATTCGTGAAATACATGCCCCAAAGTACTCCACACAGAACTAATAAAATCTAAAAACATGCCTCAAGGTACAAAAAAAGAAATAGGCTAACCATTGCAAAGCTTTTTTCTGCAGTTAGCGTAACATCAAGAAATTATTATCCCAGACTTTTAATGCTGAAATATTCGTTTATGACATCGACAGAGAAATTTATTGATGATGTTGATAGCAATTATAAACAACAGCAACAACAATAATAACTGCACTCTGTATAGTCAATAAATGCGCATTACTAGTCTTCTCAAAAAAAGGGTTAAACATAAAAAAAAGACTTAGAGAGCTTACAATGCCAGTTTAAACAGTGGCCAACTCTGGATTTTCTTGTGAAGCAATTTGAATAATTTTACAGAAAAAAATTTCTTTAGAAAAAAGGAACATTCTTATAGGAATGTAATGAATCACTTATGGAAAACTAATGCAATCATTAGAACAATTTTGAGACATCATTTGGTCTGTGTTAAATTAACATACCGGTACATAAATATAATGATATATATTACTAGAGAGACAGATCCGAAGACTTTTGCGTGTAAACTTTTGTTTGGAATCATTTTTGGACTACATGTATTATAGGCCTACATGTATTGTAAATATAGGTAACTTTTCCCACCACTGCTCTCAAAAGGTCTAAGGATTTCAGTGAAGATATAACTATTTTGTGTATTATAGAGAATAAAAGCATGGGCTTTCATATAATAAAAAAAAATAAAAAATACATGTATTTGTATATGTAGGTTGGGGGGACAACAAACTGGAAAAAAAATACAGAATCCTTGGGAATGACTTGGGAATGACTTAAATCAAAGGATTATGCATCAGCGCTACATAAACTGCATGGGAATTTTATCACATAATTCTCAAATATGGAACAAAATGCAACTTTTAAATAACGTAAAAGCACATGTACATAAAAAGGACATGAAAGATGGCAATTTAATCCCTGTAATTCATTTAAATCTCAAAATATGAATCACTCAACGAATTAAAATCATGGGTGACATTTTTGGAATAACGATTGGAACTCCATAAGAAGACAAAGTCAGAATTTTCACTGCTGTGGTATAGAACTATTAAACTTATCTGATTTATTGAACAACGTATTTGAATGTACCCTTTAAAAAGCTTAGCGTCTCTTACTTGAAACTTTGGGAACCGAATAATGAGCAAACTAACTTTTAATTTAGTCCTCCAAGGGTTAAAGAAAAGACTAAAGCATTCTTATAATTTCTAAGAGCTTGAAATAAACAAAAAATCAATTTTATAAGACCCTTTCCAAAACATTTAATAAATAAGGAATGCAAATTGTTTTAAAATGTGATATGTACTGGGTGTAAGATATCTAGGAGGTTAATTACCATTAAATAGTAAGTTTTAAATAATTCAAAGTATTAAAAAAACACAAAATCATGCCTTAAAATCTGCAATACATCAGTCTAAGCCAGTTTGAAGAAAATAAGAAAGATGAAAATAAAAAAAATCTGACAAAGAGCAATTGCAGAGGCTTGAATAATTACTGAAAGCTTAAGAAATATCAAATAGACAAATGTGGAGACATACAAAAATACATGAGATGTCAGAGGGAAAAAAAAAAACGAATCGAAAAAAAATGTCTTACATTTATCACAAGGATAAGGAACCGAATTTGATTTTGTCAAAAGGAATTCAATCACATGTCAGAATATAGGGTCTAGACTTGGAATAATTTCTTTAAAAGTTTGAATAAATATAAAAATTTTAATATCTTCAACAGTCTCACCATTGATAAAAAAAAAAGAATAAAAATGCTCATCACTCCCATGTATTACAATGTTAAAAATGTGATACAAATAATATTACAAATTTACATGAAGTCTATAAAATAAAAAAAAAAAAAAAAACTAGAAAAAATCAAGCATACTATCACTGGCACAGGACACATTGTATGACAACATGATTGTACCGATGAAAAATGATTCTTAATGTAAGATAAATGCACATATTGCTTTTGGGAAAACTCATTTAAAGCAATTTTTACTGACAAAGCAAACAATTTGTATAACTATCTTATATCTTAAATATCAAACTTTCTGATTCAGATGTTTCAAATCCCCAGTTAAAAAAAAAGACATTTAATTAATCCTTACTGTATGTCAGGAGTAGAAAAAATACACAAACGTTTATTTAAATGCTGAATTAAAATGCTCACTATATGGATATTTTTTAAAGAAATAATATTATGTATTGCTCAAATATCCATTTTGACTATTTACAAATTTTGAGCCCACATAAATCCTTTATAAAAATACAAGAATTAATGTACCATTAGGGTTTACTGCGGGTAAACTCTTTTTCCTACTATTCTTAAGGAACTGAACTTAGCATCTTTTCTAAATAATAAATTATGGGATAATATAATGCAATGCTCATACACAGTATAATTATTTGAAAATCAACATTATAACCAACAAAGGCATAAATTGTAACATGACGGACATACATAATTCTGATTTGGACTGGTTTCCACACATGTAAGAAAACTGAAGTTTAAAATGACTGCAATGGTAATTCCATGTTCATATAATTTTATTTATTTTCATCACACATCCATATCTATCACATTACAAGTTTCTACTATCAATCCACTGTCTATCTCTTGCTTAACTCATAAAGTGTCATTTTCTAGTGAAATTCATTGAAACCTTAGATATAGATAAAAACATGTTATTCACCTTTAAGTAGGCCTATAATCATGTGATAAGTAAAGCATTGTAAAATCATACATAACTGAAGCATTTGTTAAAAATATTAAAATCCATAAGTTTCTTAGATTTCAATAGATTGTATCCTTTAACATTTAAAAACACATGTATAAGTAGTTCAAAAATTTAAATAAATAACATAGAACATTAAGGAAAAAATACAAACAATACATGATCATAAATATTATGACATCAGCAAAGTATTTGGTTTTTATCCATGTAAGCTGTGGATGGCAAAAAGCTATAACGTTCAGCAGTACTTCTTTTTCTTCTGATATGCAGTTTTTCTCAGTGTGGATTGATCGCATCTCCATCTTGCTGTAATTCTAACAAACACCAGTTACACTGCTTCTCACATGCTTTCAGAGCTTTAACTTTGAACCTTGAACCTTGAAATGTTCGATGTTGTAGACCTTTCGATCTTTTCATCGGTCGAAATTGTATGGTCCTAGTACTAGTATGTGGCATGCGTGGCTTAGACGATGTTTTACATATCATATAGTACCGGGCTGTCTCAATTAACCTAAGAGGCACATGTTTAACCCATGTTCTGATTTAGTATGTAAAAAGTCACCATGCTTCAGGCAATTTAGGGGTCTAAAAGCTAACCTATACATTTCCAACCGATTGGCATAAATTTCAGTTCCAAATTTTTTCTTACTTCTAATCTTGAGCATATAAATATCATGGTGAACATCCTTTTCACGGTTTTAGTTTTACGTACACAGTTGTACGAGAAAGATACCCAAAAAATGAGAAAGAAAAAAAAGAAAAACAAGGCAGTCACTCGATTTATCACTCCATATGTACAAACACATAAGAAAATTCACTACGATAAACGTGTTATACTTTATATTTTCATAACGGAATAGCTTTGAAGTCAAATAAACAAAAAATCATTTCATATTTCTCATTTTCCTCATTTGGCACAAAATGGAACGTTTTTTGTAAATGCTGTGGAAGTTTTCTAAGGATTTGATTGAAAGAAATTATTTCCACTGATAATGTTAAACACTAAAATATGTTTGAACCTGACTTTTTTTTTTTATACATTTCCATTGCAACAAAATCAATTATTCTCTGACATAATGATTATGGCCTATGAATTCTGGAAAAGAAATTCTGCTCAAAAGAAAAAATCAGACTTGATTAAAAAAAAGTCTTTATTTAAAGAGGTAGGCCTATTATTACACCTCCTATTATCATAATGGTGGTATTTAATCTGATTTGTTGGGTGAAAAACTGGACAAAGAAAATAAAATCATTTTTATTTATCTCTGTCTCAACAGTTAATTAGTTTTTCATCATGGAATCTCTTAAAATACATAAACAATTACATAAATACACATTTTTTTGTACAAAAAGTGGAAAAACGATTTTATGCTTATCATAACTAATCCATAAATAACAAAATATTCCTGAAGGTGGGCTTAAAATACCTTAGACAATTAAAAAAACCACATAAAAATGATTTTTGGCATGGTCGAAAATAAACAACTTGGTATGAAAAGGGATCAAAACAAAATAGGCCTAGAACTTCCAAGTTATTGTTGAAAAAAAATTATAATTAGACAGTCTAAGTAAACACTACATAGTTGAGTTAGGTCAAATTCCTTTTCATCTGTAAGCAAAAAAAAAAATAAAAAAAAAAAAAATAAAAAAAATAAAACCAAGCTTAAATTATGCAAATAGGGAATCTTTTTTTTTCTGCTCCTTTCATACCACAATCCCTATTATCCTTTGTGGGTTACAACGCCTGTATGATGTGCTATTATATCCGTAAAACCAAAAATAATTTCAGTTATTAGGATTCGTTTTTTAAATAATTATATAAATTCCATATAAAACGAAGGCAAAAATATCAGTAATGTAGACATGAAACTGGTATGTTACTCTCTCCCACTTCGGTATTGCAATAATCGCCTGAATCAGTTTTTCTTGACTTTGTCTCTGTCAGCCTGTCTATCTATCTGTCTGTCTGTCTCCTGTCTTCCTGTCTATCTGTCGCTCTGTCTATCTGTCTAACTGTCCATCTTAATTTTTATGAATATATATATACACACATACATATGCATGTACATAGGCCCTACACACAAGTAGTAGGCATATATATATAAATAAAACAAATATCACTATTATTTTACACCTCCATCAGTCTATCCCTTCCCTCCCTCTCTCTCTCTCTCTCTCTCTCTCTCT
>RQTK01001259.1:10187-22707 GCA_003991915.1 Elysia chlorotica
TCTCTCTCTCTCTCTCTCTCTCTCTCTCTCTCTCTCTCTCTCTCTCTCTCTCTCTCTCTCCTCTCTTCTTCTCTACCCTCTCTCTCTCTCTCTCTTTCTCTTCTCTCTTCTTCTCTACCCCCTCTCTCTCTATCCTCTCTTCTTCTCTACCCTATCTCTCTCTCTCTCTCTCTCTCTCTCTCTCTCTCTCTCTTTCTGATAAGAGGAGAAGCGGGCTTTAGACAAAATCATAATTAAAATAAGCGTTTACTTTGTAATGGGCACATGTCTTGTAGAGGTCCGTGGTTTGAGCCCCGCTCTGGTGACTATGTCTCCTACTGGTTGGGTCGGTGTCAGTTTTAACTTTAATGTGAACGGCTGAGACAGAGTCGTGGTACCCTCGCACTGTCTTTATGAGAAAACGCGTAAATTTATCAGACGTTAGTATAGGGCCCATCTACAATATAGCGTATGTAATGCTGAATTTGGACACTGCGCAACAACTCAACATGTAGTCCCACTTCGGTCGAAAATATTGCCAGACATTTCTAGGTTACACTGCCTTATTGACTCATCATAAGGAACATAGAAAATATTAAGGTGTAGGAGATTCCTTCTCTCTCGGGCTTTTCACACTACCCGTATTGTTTAAAGCTAATGACTAGCTTTTTTTATCTGGGGGAAAGGTTATTACTTAGGCTACTTTTGTTTTTGTGTCGTGGTCTAAATCTGTGACATAACGTCATTTTGTGGCGTGCTTCACAACAAATTTTAATAACGACCACATTAAGCCCGTAGTCGTACATTGTATCTCGCTTTGTCTAAAGTCGAATGAAAAGACTAAGCTCGTACAATATATTTTTTGTAACCCTGGTGATTTCATTCAACATCAAACAAAGGGGATTCTCAGGATGTGTGTGTGTGTGTGTCATGGACTGTTGTAAGAATAGTGTTAAGAGATGGAGAAAATGCGTGTAATAAAGGCGGGGGGAGGTCAAAAGATACCAAAATAGGAGTAAGATTATACATGTATGTACATGTATTTAAGCAGCCCCAAAGTAATTTTTTTTTGTATCTGGAGACAACTTAGCAATATTATTATCAATGCTTTAGTTGCCATCTAAAAGAACATTTCACGTACCCAAAACCATAACCCAGCACAATAGGACTTTTAGCATCTGCGGGTATTGTAAAATATTACACACGAGAAATATGATGGTAGCCTATAATTATACTATACGTATGGATATTTTTTACTTATCCTAAGTAAAGTCACCGTGTGTTCCGTATCTATTGCTTGTATGCGAATAACGAATACACTTTACATACGGTGATTATTGAACACTGGCAGCAGTCGAGCAATTTAGTTTCTAACCATTATAGACTTTACACTTTGTGAGTTAAACATTTCTTGAGGGCCGAGTCAAAAATCACTGGTAAGTTTTCTTACACTTTTTGTGCTCTGGTTATTATTCGAACACTTATTGCATCGATCTAGTTTTTTTCACTTCTTCGATAATACATGTAGATCTATTATGGTGCTAGTGTTACGATTCGCATTATGATTAATACCCATCTGCAAATTGACTTTTAGAATTGCAAAATTTTTTTTATAGTTAAACATCTACCGAAGTTATATAGTTTAAAGGAATTGTTTATTTGTTGTATGTATCAGTGTGTGACCTAATATTTTCGACATAGTTTCTGACACAAAGAGGCGAGTCTTCAAGTAATGTAATAATTGTTGTTTTCGCAAACAAGGAAAGAGAATCACTCACTCACTCACTCACTCTCTCTCTCTCTCTCTCTCTCTCTCTCTCTCTCTCTCTCTCTCTAAAATGGGCTAACTCCAAAACAACATTTCTATAATTTCACAAAATTACAACTCTCTCTCTCTCTCTCTCTCTCTCTCTCTCTCTTCTTCGTCTTCTTCTTTTTCTTCTTATTCTTCCCACCCCCTACCCAGCATGGACAAACACAATATTGTGGATGGAACCCGCAACTTCAGGATAAGTTAGTACTTTATCAATCATTCCCTCAAGGGGATATGCCATGTATAAATCCCGATCGCTTTAACTTTGTAGCACCGCGCCAGCTCTCTTCAACTTCTTCATAGAAGCCTTGCTTTTCTCAGGTAATGAAATGCTACAGGTACCTGTGTCCTGGGCTGAATGCTGGGTGTTGTGACCTGTGGTTAACAGTGCGTGACCTACCAGCCATGTATAGACACTATACGCCTCATTAAAGACTCTACTAATGGCTCTACAGTCATTGTGATTTTTTTTTAAATTTTAGATGGCCTCGTTATACCTTGAGTCAAGGTCTTAAATGAAACCGATGTCGTATGTATAAAATGAAGAGCTCCTTGCATGTTAAACAGACCGTACGCAATAGATCTACATGTATAACTATTATCAAAATTGTGTTTTCTGTACATTTTTTTCATGCATTTACCGAACCCCCTACTCTTATTAGAGATTTAAGCTTAATACAAAAATTAAATAATTTGCGTGAAGCTGGCTACGTTCAACAATTTTGCGTGCTGCGCCAAAGAGACAGCGCCAGTTTTATTCTCGACCCAATAAGAAGGAAGAAAATCAGCCTGACGGGGATTCGAGGAACCTCCCATTTAGTAGTTGAGCGCTCCACCAACTGTGCCGCCGCCCTCCCCCTCCTACCTCCCAACACACTTCTGCCCAACGAGTTACAGGGGGCTAAATTGGACAAATACACTTAGCGATCGAGTGATTCGAACCTCCGATTTCCCAATCCAGAGACCAACACTCCACCACTTGAGCCAGTAGAGAAGGAGAGAGAGAGAGAGAGAGAGAGAGAGAGAGAGAGAGAGAGAGAGAAAGAGAGACGGATAGAGTCGGATAAATAGATTAAATGGCCCATAAAGATGCTAATTGACTACATGCAGCCACAATACTTTTTGCACGACGAGTCAAGGAATCAAGGCCTCCCTGGGAATCACAACACATTCCTCCAGTCAATGTTCTTTATGCACCACTGCTTCTGCAATAAACCCCCTGAATGTCCACGACTGGGTCAGTTGATGCTTAAACATGACGGAGACCATAGGTGAGGGTTGGCGTCCGTCTGTCTCGGGAGACAGTACAGTTTCTGCACCTAGTAGGTAAAATCATATTGTGACTAAATGGCAGCACCTGCTGTGGTTGAACAGGCCGATTTTGGATGAGGGAGCTCAGCAGCCAAGAATCTGTGTAGTTTTTTTACTCCCACTGGTCCTCTCTTCTTTTTTGAATTTCGAACAGTCGCATGGTACTCTTCATTGTGAGCCATTAGGCGTCTCGGTCAGCAGCCGCAGATTCAAGGTCGTTGGGATGGGTGTTGCCCTGCTTCAGATCTCTCTCTTGCAGACATCCTTGAACCTGAGGAACGGTCTGCCGGTTGTTTTTTTGTGTGTGCCACGAACAAGCTCACCATACAGAACATCTTTTGGAATTCGGCCATCCCGCATGCATACCACGTGACCGAGCCAGCATAGACGCCTCTGAGAGAGATGAGGGCAACATGCTTGGTATGTTTGCTGTGGAAGCACAACTATGTTTGGGACTCGATTTTCCCAAGGGATGCTCGGAATCTTTCTGAGATTTCACAGATGGACGGCATTGAATTGATCCTCTTGGCGCGTGTATAGTGTTTTGTCAAAATAGAAGGACAATGTATTACTGCCATGACGAAATGATCTATAGAATCTCTTAGTATAATAAAGGGCTAACGACCACGTCTTGGTCTCTTAAGATTGATTTGCTTGTTTTTGAAGTTTGTCCATCTTTTTAATAAGTCAAATACACAGGGTGCTCAATAAAAGAATAGGCTAACTCCAGAGAAACAACAACATGATCTTCTTACTCACAGGAGACCGCCCAAAACGCAAACTTTACACTACAACTGTTGATTAATGGAGATAGTGGAAAGCATAGTATTAAATATAATACGATTGATCTTGCTATACGGATAATCTAAGCTTTGATTTGCATTTTAGATTATCTTATACTGTATCGTGACTGGGCCGTATGCCACCAGGAAATAAATCACACCTGTTCTCATCACCTTGAAAATGTAGGTTTTTTAAAGAAAAAATTGAACTATAGAGATTTAGTATGAAAACGATCTAACTCCTTTTTAAGACAGCTATCATTTGATCATAAATTACTTTTGAACATGAAAATAAAAATGGGCTTACTCGAAAACAATGTTTATATAATTTCACAAAATTATATTTTCCTTCAACAAGTATTTTTCTGATGTTTTAAGGTGCCTTTAAGCTTAAAACAACCACCAACATTTTGTATTTTGCAGAATTGCACCTGCAGTAAAATAAAACCCGAAAACACAAAAAGACTGTTTTCTCAACACTAGGACTTAGCCTACTTTTATTATCACTGGACAAAAATAGCGAAGAAGGCTAAGCAAGATCCAAGCAATGCTAGACCTTTGATAGCCGTTGGCTATTAGAGCAGATCAAGAGATTTAGGGATACAGAGGAGGTATATTCGTGGTCTGCTGCGGTCACGGAACGTCCAAGCCGAGTACTAAATAAATAAATTCATGTACACGTACATACTAAGTTCTGTCTGTCTGTCTGTCTGTCTGTCTGTCTGTCTGTCTGTCTGTCTGTCTGTTTTGTCTGTCTCCCTCTGTGCCTCTCTCCCTATCTCGCACTATCTCTCCATTTTTCTCTCCTTTCTTTTCGGTAGGTACCTGTTTCGATCCCATTATTGGGCAACATAATAAAATTATCCTTTTGTGACGACTGACTGAGACAGGCGTCTCCGTGATAGCTATGTGTGGAACTAGCAGCACAGCCCATAATGACTGTCAAACACTAATCTTCGGACCCGTCGCCGAAAGCAATTCTCCCCTACATCATAGGAGACGTATAACTAGAAGAGAACTTTACCTCATTCAACGTATGCGCTGCCGCATTCTACACAGAGACAGGGCGGGGATACCATGACCATCTGTCTCTGGTTGGTTACGTTTTAACATGGAGATGACGCACCACACGGACACCGACCAACCAGTGTCAGTCTTGGCAACTACAGGTTTTGCGATTCCTGTGACTTAAACGGATGACATAATTACGATCCTTAGGTATTGGATTATTTATTGTTCATTGGCTCCGTAAGTCTAAGGTTAGACGCCGGTGCAGATTCTGTTAAATATCGTCTTCGTTTTTGCTATAGGTATCATTATCGCAAAGTCTTTAAGATCCTTTAATATGAACCAGGAGGTACAATAGGGGCAGGGACCCAGGCAAGGAGGACCACAGAACGGAGTATTAGCATGACAGTGAACCTGGGCAGACACAGTTTGTCGCGTCCGTCACTGTTGGTTGGCACTCTATGGTATGCTTTACTTTCTCTGTGCCCCTCCAGTCCTCCAGTAGTGGGAAGGCCTTTACAGGTGACAGTCACAGTGGCAGGAAGGCCTTTACAGGTGACAGTCACAGCGGCTTGATATAGTTTTCGGAGTGACGATTTTCGAAGTGCTTAGTTTATTTACCATGTACTTAACTGTGATGGTGGTTTAGATTGTGCAGCCCTAAGTAATATTATTTTAATAACAAATCGATCGGTCTTTATTATAAAGATGTATAAATAATTATAGATCTACTTAAACTAAAAACCTTGTTAGATAGATTTAGAGTGTTAAGTATGACGTGGAGGTATCTTACAACTCGCCGTAAGCCTTCTTATTCGTGCCTTCTTAAGACACGCTGTAGACTTAAAATAACATTGTACTTACGAACCATAGTAACCTTGAAGTTAGGTTAGTGAAACAAGCGAGGCTTACCTTGGTAAGGAGATGATTTTTTTCCAATTGAATGGAAACAGTCGTCAGGAACGGTTTTGTGGTTGTGGTTGTGTAGTATCCAAATTAAATATTTTGCACAATACAACAAGAATAAGGCTCATATGTATTCAGTAACCATTAAATAATTACACATCCGTTCCTGATGACTGCTTCCATAAAATCAAAAACAATCACCACCTTAGCAATCGCTTGTTTCACTTATTTTATCTCACCAGCCGTCAGGCTCCTACGGTGTACATTCAGAATTTAGAGCCACAAGCACAAATGCAGAACAATAATGAGCAGCAGGTGTCACTAGCCAGACTTTAGAGTGTTGCTCATTTTGAGGTTGTGTAGTATCCAAATGAAATATTTTGCACAATATATCAAGTATAAAGCTCGTATGTATTCAGAAACCATTAAATACAATAATTATTATACAATAGATCGACAAGGACGGGAAGGGAGGGCAATTCACATCTTCCTTCCTGACGACTATTTCCATAAAATCAAAAACAATCACCACCTTAGCAATCTCTTGTTTCGCTTATTTTATCTCATCAACCATCAGACTCTACGGTGTAACTTGAGAATTTAGATCCACAAGCACAAATGCAGAGCAATTTTTAAACAGTACGACGTGGTTTTTAAAATTATATATCATATAATACTATGTAGAGAGGTTTGAGTACGACTCTTTATTCTTTTTATAGGAAATGTAACACAATAGGCGCTGCTTAATTTGCTTTTGGCGTCTTTATATATAAAAAAAGTAAATCTATTATCATTGGACCAGCCTGCCGTATCAAGAATGGTGGGTATTGATACAGCAATGCAAGTGGCGTAGCTAGTGCTTGTTGGGGCTGATAACAGTTGAAGGAGGTCGTAGCGAGGAGTCAGTATGATCAGACTGTCTATCAGCATTTCCAATAGAACTGGGTCATAATCTCGTATAAGCTTACCTGTGATTTGGACAAAACGGGGCAATCACTACACTCGTCGCATTTCCTATAGAGTTCTGGAAACGAGAGCAAAGGGAAGGAATGCCACTAAATCATAATAAGACAAGCTCGGTGACAGTGTATATACCGCAAATGCATCTGGGTTCAGGCGCAGTGAGACATGATTATTATTTGTCCAGTTGTTTATTGATTCTGGACCCAAAGAGCTCAATGTTTGCTGTGTGTTAAAGTAGTTTTAAAGTTTTTATGAATAAGTTAGACCGTAGCATGCATTCACCGTCTAAGTTTATTTTCTTGAATTCTGAACTCACTTTTTCATTACTTTTGCACATTTTATATAAATGATGCGCTAACCCAAATACCTCTCGGTATGCCCCAGCACTAAAGCTCTTCCGTTATGGAGTTTAGAGACTCAGATTTCTGCGATCCCATTTTGTTTATGCAATGCATGGCAGTTGTGTTGTCAAGCTTTAGCTGAATGTATATTTTTTTTAATTTCTTAAGCAAATAATTTTGGAGCATAAAATGAAGCCAGTATTTCCAGACAGTTAACGTAGTAATTTGATTTTTCAATGCTCGTCCTGCGGCGAAAAGTTAGAACTTTATTGCACAGCACCCATAGAAACCCTGTAGATATAGGACCTTTGCTGTGCAGTGTACCATATTATATTGGTTTAGTGAGTTTGGTAAAGTTTCGTAGAGCTTGAGATAGGCCGTTAGGGGAGCAAGTAAACAGGGAATGGTAATTTTTCCATTTAAATAAAAAAATATATATATCTTGAAGTGCAATGGGTACACTGAAGTACGCATGATATAATTATATCTTATAATTTTTGTAAACAACATAATTATTAAGGATCTTTAGGTTTAAGATAAACCGGAGAGTTCCATCTCTCTCTCTCCCCTCTTTCTCTCTCTCTCTCTCTCTCTCTCTCTCTCTCTCTCTCTCGCAAAAAAGCCTGACACAAAGATTCCTTGTTCTAAATTTGTTTTTGGATAACATTTTGTGAAACTAAGTTAGGTATCTCACCATTTAATTTTGATATTTTCTCCAATGGGACATTTTTGGACTTTAAGTCATTTATTTCGCTATTCATTAAAAAAAATTAATTTTGTATTTGACTGTCAGGCTTTCAGAATATATTCACTGGTTTGAAACCCATATGTCTCCTTACCATTGTCTTTTTTCTCTTCCTCGACTTTCATTTGCAGTTCGTTTTCTGACTCTGAGGTCATTGTAATTTTTTACGATAGCTGTCATGTGCAGTATCGAAATGGGGTTCTGAGACGTGTGTTCTGGATAAATGCGGACTGTTAACTACTTTTTTTTTCAATCAGTGTTAGTTAGAAGATAAAATATAAATAATATTTTTTTTAATAGGTCTAGAAGTCGAGTGTTATAAACAACTTTCGTAAATTACTCAAAGTTATAAGACATCAAAAGATTTAATCTAGACAAATTCTTGGTTGAATAATCCGTATAGAGTGAAAACGGAGCAGGGAGAGAGAGAAAACATCCGGCTAGCGTGGCGATTCCCAGAAAACTGGCTAGTGGCATCTCTCGCTCTTCTCAGGCTACTCCGTGTGGAGCCTGACGGACAAGGTAACGATCCGTGAGGAGGGGCAATACACAATGCAATCGAAATAAAAGAATGTTCATATTTTATTAATAGCTCAGTGTGCCTACCTCACTTTGACTAAGTTTGCTAAATTTGTTGCTGAGATAGTGCGATCCCGGATATAAAAGTATATAATTACACTGTGTGACATTGTGTAAAAAAATATAATAATATAATAATAATGTGCTTAGGCCTAGGTTCTGCTTGGGTAAGGATCAAATTTCAACTCATTGAAGTTGAACTGTCGCAGGTAACTCAAGGAAACATTAAAAGCAATTGCTGCCCCCCTCTCACCCTCCCTTCTATTGTTGATCTGTCTGCCTTGCCTCACAGCGGACTTACGTGTGAATTATACCTCTCAGAAAGTGGAGCTGAGGGAGATGCCTCTCAGCGGACTTACGTGTGAATTATACCTCTCAGAAAATGGAGAGGGAGGGAGCTGGCATGAGTGATAGAGGATGCCTATTCTACCTCAGGATTGGGAAGAAATAATACATCGTTCCTTACTGGTTGGATCGGCGTCAGCATTAAATCTGACTGGGTCAGAGAGAGTTCCTGGTATCCCCTCTTTGTCTCTGTGTAAAAGCACCTAAAATGTCAGACCTCAGTCTTAGGGCCCGTCCTCAAACTTGCTGCCAACATTGGTCGTTAAGAAACCAATTGGTCACTTACTAACTGCGCCAGAATGTAACATTGTCAGACGTTGGTCTTAGAACCCTCCCGTGATATGTCTTAGTTGAGAAGCCAAACAACCATTATAAAGAACCCGCGTACTTTTTCGCCAAATTCATGTCCTAGATAGTAGGCCTACGAATGCTATTTCTCACCTGTCACTGGATTTAAGACAGTGCCATTTATTCTCCGCTCGTCGTAATGTAAGCTTACTGCGACCCTAGTTTTAGTTGCTGTGCTATAAATCATAGATGTTCTTACGTTTTGCCTGGATAAGGGCCGTGTTTCATTGGGCTGAAGTACCAGTAGTTACATTGTACCTATATCTACTCTCTGAAGCAGTTTAAAAAACATTATTTTTTTACGCTGCTCTCATTTTTATTGCGAATGTAATAGTTGTAGGACTTAAATCTTATAAAAGTGGCATAAAACTCAAAACAAGTGCTTGATTCACAGTCAATTTAACCTGATTTCATGTTTGGTTCTGTTCGCAATACTAATTTTAGGATTTGAATTGAAAAAATAACTAGGGCCTACCTAATTACGTGTATGAAATTTAAGTGTGTTTTATTTTAAGCTTGAATAAAGGTAGGGCGCACGGTGATAGTCGTATTTTTAATGAGATGTCGGATCAATATGTCTAGTTGAATTCTGCTGAGTTCGGCTTTTTTTTTCCATTGCCGGCATATTCTCTTCACTCTTTCCCACCTGCGAATAATAAGACAGTTACAGCAATGGTGTCACCACAGAGCTAATGGTTAAAGCTCTATAACCTGTGGGTATCAACATTAATTATCCTAGTGCTTAATTTACTTTGTTTTCACCTGAGAATGTGGTTGAGATAGTAATTTGTTACTGTCACAGTTTAAGTATATAAACTTACAATCATACAGTTATGTGTGTAGATATTTAAAGGTGTATTCAAAGTATATGAAGAGTGGCGACACTACAACTTTTGAAACACTACAAACATTTAAAGTTCAAGGAACAATTAAGACGCAGGGCTAGCTAAAAATGTGAGGAAATAGTAGATGATAAAGCAATCACCAACTTAAACTAACAGACAAAAACTTTACTGGGAAGGATATTTTAACACTATATAATATTTAGGCGTTATTAAACCTTCTTCTGTATACCCAATCAAGCCAAAACGTTTTATCTCTGTTGAAATGCCCTGTTAATCAAATTATGCTGGATTGGATTCTTGTTTCTCGCATTGGAACTTAAGATAACCCATCCCACGGTACCATTCGACATTCTCATGATAACTATGATGTTTCCGTAACATACGGGTTTAGGCTCAGTTGATGTTGTATACGTTACTTTTAGATTAAAACAAAAAATAACTATTTTTAGAGATATCTTGGCTAAACACGTTCATAAATTGCCTGTAAACATTATTCGCGTTGAGTTTACTATAATTATGTTTTATAGATGAATACAGAGGAAAAGGAAGATCTAGGCCTACATTACTTAGAAACTTTGGTTCCGGATTCGGGCAAAGATTAAGTCCCACTAGTTTGGTACGTCTGCCTACATTGACTTCTCGGTGAAGTGTCGAGTGTCAGGAGTTTACAGTAATGTACACAACGCTAAACAATGCCATAGGCCTGAACGTATTCTGGGCTGCCCATACTAAAACCTTGTGAATCAATACTAAGCTTACGACTCGTCTAATCATAAAATTATGTAAATACGAAGGCCTACGACGAGTTGTAAGCTATCACAACGACCCAAGATATATACGTATAGGTGGACATTTTCAGAGACAGACTTTCAGATGGCATTCATCGGTCATTACCTGTAATTTAAAAAGATCGAAAAATTATTGCACTTTTACAGCTTGAAAGTTAGAAGCGTTCGTAGAGAACTTTCTTGCCATTCACACAATTGTTCACTTTATTCCACATCTAGTTCTAATCTAATAATATAACTTTTAACTACGCTAGTACACTCCAAGATTACTTGAAAACGTAAAAATTTGTACAGAGCCCAACATTTAATAAGTCTAGATCGCTCTGTCTAGACTCTTGGCAGGAGGGACCACAGAGGAGGATATTATTATTCGACTATCGTCCAAGATGGGAGTTCTAGCGGACATTTGGAAGATGCGGACCCTCTGGCTGGTGCCTGCTTTCTTCCTGGGCGCCATTCCCATCCTCACAGAGATAGATGAATCGGTGAGTGACTTGGTGAAACAGAATAAAATACTGATAACATTATAATTAAATCGTTTAAAAAATAACAAGATCTGGACGCACTGTTTCTTTAAAACGTAAGAAATAATGATATACTGAGCTTTTTATGGCATCTTCTGTTATGCTAGACTTTTGTAACAGCTTTGTGCCTTTTAGGAAAAGAGATTAATGTGTATAGTTGTGTGTTGACAAGCCCATCGCGGATTTGTGTGTGTTTGTGTACGTTTGAGAGGAATAGAATAGAATAGAGAGAGAGAAAGAGAGATAGATAGAGAGACGTAAATGAGTAGAGAGACAATCAGGCAAACAGTGGGGAGAGATATATTATTGTTCTAACAATGATAAATTTAAATGTTAAAGTTTTCCCTCCTGTGTATCTTTGATGTTATGTTGCTGTATGAATCCGAAAGAAGTGCCTGTTAAAGGACAGTAAAGGAATTTGGAATCTTGAAGAGAGGTGGGTGTAGCTTTTTTGATACAGAGAACATGTGAGATCAAGTGGTCATTGATTAATAGAATTTAGAGGTAGTAGTAGTAGTAGTAGTAGTAGTAGTAGTAGTAGTAGTAGTAGTAGTAGTAGTAGTAGTAGTAGTAGTAGTAGTAGTAGTAGTACTAGTAGTAGTAGTAATAGTAGTAGTAGTCGTTGCAGTAGAAGTAGTAGCAAAAGTAGAAGCAGCAGACGTGGCAGCGGTAACAACAGTTTTTACTGTAGTAATATTACTACACGCATTAGGTAATAACGACAGTAGCAGTAGTAGAATGATGTAATGGATGATGGTGATGATATGATGAGGAGAATAATGATGAAGACAGCGGATGATAAAAACAACATTAACAGAAAAAAATGAAGCCTATTACAAAATTTGCATTTCACGCCTGCACATGAAATACCTCACAGTTTACACATTATCTCTACCCCCCTCACCCCCTCCCTCTGTAGGAGATGTCCCAAGAGTCCAGGCGCTGCCTCTACGTGCTGGTTGTGATGGCCTTGACCTGGATAACGGAGAGCCTGCCCATCTCGGCCACTGCCCTGTTCCCCATGGTCCTGTTCCCGCTCATGGGCATCATGACGGCCAAGGCGACCAGCGCCGCGTATCTCACTGTGAGCAAAAAAACATTGTAGGGAATTGTGGATGTACCTGCTTCTACATGACTATATCATAATATTAGGACTTGTGGATGTAAATGCTTCTACATGACTCTATATCATATTGAACACATTAGGGAATTGTGTATGTAAATGCTTCTACATGACTCTATA
>RQTK01001259.1:23066-39039 GCA_003991915.1 Elysia chlorotica
CAGAAACGCACAATCATTTGCTTATTTTACGTACTATTCTGTCTCACCGCCATTAAAAGTATTTCTTGGACGTTTTCTGCAACTTCAAAAGAAGTATTATAATATAACAGTCAAAGATCAGAAAGAGTAACACTATTATGGTCGTGTCAAACAAGGTCTGTAAAAGGAATAAGGAACAATGAAGAAAAGAAAATAATTTTCCATGAATTTAGTGGGCAAACGCCTTATGTATAATACAGCAGCACATTTTAGAAATGAAGTGTTTTTAATGTGTTGAAATCATGATAACCATCAATAAAATCTCTCTCTTTCAACAAAGATAGCCCAGGTCTTGAAGAAAAATGTGATGAAGAAACACGTCGGTGGGGGCAATACATAGGCACAGATTCTTATTTCTAATTCAGCCACAACAAACAAAGTATAACGTGGATCTTTATAAAGAATAAACATAGGGGAATAATATTTCTTGAACACAACATGTTTATTGTATTGATAAGCAAAGATTGGGAGAGTGTGTTTTTTGTATGCGATAGAGATACACTGAGAAAGAAAAAGACAGAGAGACAGAGAAAGAGAGACATAGTCATAGAGGCAAATAAAGAGGGATATAGTCATAGAGGCAAATAAAGAGAGACACAGCGACAGAGACAGACAGACAGACAGAGAGCAACAGTTAGAAATAAAGGGTGAGAAAGAGACATAATTCAGGGTGTAAGTAGGTAGAGAGAAAATAATTATAGAGCTGGACAGATACATGTAATATATATGAGAGAGAGAGAGAGAGAGAGAGAGAGAGAGAGAGAGAGAGAGAGAGAGAGAGAGAGAAAGAGAGATGGGGACAAGCAAAGAGCCAGAAAAAGGAGGTGCGAGAAGGACAGGGAGTGAGAAAGAGTTGAAAACACAAAATTTAAAAGCAGCTGCTGAAACTGTTGCACTGTAGAACTGTAAATTCATAGACAGCGTTGTAAATTCTTGCTAAGCCTTGAAAACTAACTGCATACCAAGTCCTCTGGATTATTCTGTAAAATAGCTAGATAATGGAACCTAGAGGAGTCCCAAGTATTTATACACCGAGGATTTGTAAAGGAAGAATAGGAGCAGATATTGAATTACATAATGCTTCAATGGAGTAAAACATAACAAAGCTTGTTGTTTTTAACTATTTCTCTTCTGTCATTGAAATTGAAGGTACACGTTTTTTTCAAGCGATAGATCAAGTTCCTGCAGGATTATAAAGCCATAGTTTAACATTCCCACTGCCTTCCACGTTTCGTAATGATTTATGGGTTAGTTATGTGACATTTTAAGTATGTGTATTTGTGTGTATGTGTGTATGTGTGTGTGTTTCTGTCCGTCTGCATTGTCTTCTTTTTCTCTCTGTCTCTCTTTCTCGTTCTCTCTCTCTGTCTCTCTCTCTCTCTCTGTCTCTATTTCTCGTTCTCTCTCTCTCTGTCTCTCTCTGTCTGTCTCTCTCTCTCTCTCTCTCTCTCTCTCTCTCTCTTTCTCTGTGGACATAAATGGGGGCGTAAGGTAGCGCAGTAGGTAAAGCACTGATCTAAGTTGTAAGATGTCTTAGTTTCGATTCCCCTCGGGCAACCCACGTTTAGTGAAAAGCTACCGTCTACCTTTTTGGAAAAAAAAACTTTGAAGACCTTTCGTCATTACTGCAACTCTGTGGTAAGCTTGCGACTCGTCTTAATATGTGAGAAGCAGATTATCAAGCTACTGTGATGTTGTAATTACGACTATTCCTGTTGGTAGTTTTATGTCCCTGAAGAAATGCCGCATACAAAGGCAGGTGGAAAAGCTTGATTTGAACCATTGACACCCTGTTTGTCTGTCTAGAGAACTACCGAAAAAGCTGAATTTAGCATATTTTCTTTAAAAAAAATAGCCTTTGCTTTATAGGGAAAGGAGATTGTAGTATTTGTTGTTGCTGTTGTTGTTGTTGTTGATGATGATAATGGTGATGATGATGATAATAATGATGATGATAATGCATGATGATGGTGGCGATAATGATTATCATGATGATGATGATTATGGTGATGAGAATAAGGAAGGTAATGAGGAGAAAAAGGAAGAGAATAATACATTCGAAGATGATAATGTTGATAGCAAAGATGATGACGATAATGATATTGATGACGATGATGACGATGGTTATGATGATGACGATGATAATTATGGTTATGATGATGATGATGATGATAATGGTCGTGATGATGATGATGATGATGATGATGACGATAATATGGTTATGATGCTGATGATGATTATGGTTATGATGATGATGATGATGATGATGATGATGATGATGATGATGATGATGATGATGATGATGATGATGATGATGATGATGATGATGATGATGATGATGATGATGATGATGATGATGATGATGATGATGATGATGATAATGATGATGATGATGATGATGATGATGATGATGATGATGATGATGATGATGATGATGAGGATGATGATGATGATGATGATGATAACAATGGTTATGATCTTCTCCTACAGGATACTTCCATGCTGTTTATCGGTGGTCTAATGGTGGCCGTGGCAGTAGAGGAGTGGGACCTCCACAAAAGGATCGCGCTTGGCGTCATGAGGCTCGTGGGTTCGGATCCCAAGTGGTGAGAGGCTGTTGAGCTGTTCATGTTGTTTTGGGAATAAAAGCAGAAAAATTGTCTTTAAATGTCTTGAATATGTCTTTAATTTTTTTCTTTGGGTGAAGAAAGTTTATCTCCTTTGAATAAAACTTTTTTTTTCAATAAAGTTAAATATCATCTCTCTTTTTGATAATTCTATTTCTGTTTGACCACTAGTATCGTAAGTACAATGTAAACCGTCGCAGTATATAACAACTCGTCGTGTGGCCTTTTTTTATCTTAAGACGAGCTGTAAGCCATGTTAACATCTTAGGGAGCTAAAGATAGTTTCGTTTCACCTCCATTGTACATAATAATAGCAACAAACCCCTTGCATCAATTCTTTAGGGTAATCAACACCCTGACACTGCAGTCCTGGTTGGATTCCATGTACTATCTACATTAGATTCTCCTTCGGTAAGCTCCAAGACAAGAACTTGCACTATGCACATACTTCGGTAGCATGAAGCCACCTAGATGGTACATACAACAAAGAGCGTGTAAGATTTATAGGCCTATAGTCTCTGGTACATTTACTGGTTGGGTCGGTGTCAGTTTAATGTGACGCGCTGAGACAGAGTGATGGTATAGATCTCCGCTCTGTGTCTATGTGGTAGCACGTAAACTTATCACACGTTAGTCTTTGAGCCCTTGTCACAATATAGCATACAAAGCGCCGATGTTCAACGCTAAGCAACAACACTTAAGCACCCCCGTGGCCTCCCCAGGGTGATGGCTGGCCTGATGCTGCCGTCCTGGTTCCTGTCCATGTGGATCTCCAACACAGCCACCGCCTCCATGATGCTGCCCATCGCGGCCGCCGTGTTGGCGCAAGTCAAGGCCGTCAAGACAGGTGAAGGTCGACTGGGACGGAGGGGGTGAGAGAGGGAGAGAGGGAGGGTGAGGGGAAAGGGGGGAGGTAGAGGGAGAGTGAGGTGATAATAGGAGGGAGAGCGGGAGGGCAAGAAGATAGAGAGAGGGAGAGGAGGGAGGGAGGAAGAAATAAAGATAGAGAGGGAGGAAGAGAGAGAGAGAGAGAGAAAGAGATAGAGATAGAGAGGGAGGAAGAGAGAGAGATTGAGATTGATTGATGTTTATTGGTTCGTTGGGCTTCTCACCCTTAACAAACATGACAAAAAAATTTTACAATGTTCAAGAAAAAGATAACAAAATGGTAACATCACGTTCGATTTAGCTCTCTCAGTCCTTTCATCCAATTTATGAAGCTTTTGATAGTAACTTTTAGTTATAAACGAGTTTCAGTTTGATAATTTGTGCTCTTATTTTTGGAGATGGGTAATTTAGTCTAAATTTTACCACATAGACATATCAGGAAATATAATAATAATTTATCCAAGAGAGGAGAGTAGAGAGTGAGGTGAAAGGGGGAGAAAAAGAGGGAGGGGGGAGGGAGACATAGAGAGATGAGATGAAGCGAAGGAGGGAGTAAAAATACGAAGAGAAGAGATAGGATATATAGATACTTAGATAGAGAGACATAGATTCCTACATAAAAGATTGAGAGAGAGAGAGAGAGAGAGAGAGAGAGAGAGAGAGAGAGAGAGAGAGAGAGACAGACAGACAGACAGACAGACAGACAGACAGACAGACAGACAGACAGACAGACAGACAGACGGACAGTGAGGCAAAGAGAGGGAGGGTAAAAAAGAGAGATACATTGAGAGAGAGGATGGAGAACTTGTAAAAGTTAGCCTTTAGAACATCGTTAAGCTTCATTCCCTTTCGAGGATCACAGAGCCTTAGTTTTGAACTAGAGTGCGCACTAACTAAACATTGAACTTGTGCTCGCAGGCGTCGCTGCAAACAACAAAGGTGACTTCGACTCTTTAGCTTTGGACAACCCAGATTATGCAGGTGTTGATAACAACGGGTTTCAGCCGGAGGGCGGAAAACTGTGAGTATGGGAATTTTTATTGTATTTTACGCTATAATGAGTTACCAATAAATGTCTTTGTTTTTATTATACTGATTAATAACAGTAGGCTTTCATCTTGAAAAGTCTGATTATAAGTGTAGTACTCATACAATTAAGATGACAAGATCAGTTGATTGGCTCGCTTTATTGATCACTAAGGGACTGGTTACATGTAGCACGGATTAGACAGAAAGACACTAGCGATTAGCTGTCACGGGGAACATTTGGCGCCACTCAACAAAGAGACGTGGTGGCTACCGATACCTGATAAGTAATAGTTTTCACATGATTTTATATGATTATACCACAATAAGACTATTTTTCAGCAATATATAAAAGTAGAGAAGGAGAGAGAGAGAAAGAAAGAGGGAGAGAGAAAGAAAGAGAGAGAGAGAGAGAGAGAAAGAGAAAGAGAGAGAGAGAGAGAGAGAGAGAGAGAGAGAGGGAGAAGAGAGAGAAAATAAAAATAAAGAGACAAAACCAGGAACCAAAAAAAAATCTATCAAAAAACAAACAAAACAAAACAAACAAACAAACAAACAAACAAACAAACAAACAAACAAACAAACAAACAAACAACCAAACAACAAACGAAAACATCCCCAGCTACCCAGGGAAGAACCTCCACCAGATCTCCCGACCTGGCGACCTTGACGCTGACCTTGACCTTGAGCAGCACCAAGGTCAACCCGCCGAGGTGAAGGACGCGCCTGACCTGGCTCGGCTGACGAAGGGCCTCACGCTGTGCATTGCGTACGCCGCCAACATCGGAGGCGTGTCCACCCTGACGGGCACTCCGCCCAATCTGGTCCTCAAGCAGAACGCTGACGAGTGAGTGCCACGTTCACGGGCTTGTCATCACCATCGCCAACTATATCGTCGCCATCATTATCACCAAAAATCTATTATCGTCATTGCGATTATCACCATTGTAACCATCATCATTATTATCATGTTCTTCACCATCAATATCAATACCATCAACATCATCATGATCGTCATCATCATCATCAGCATCATCATCATCATCATCATCATCATCATCATCATCATCATCATCATCATCATCATCATCATTAACATCATCATCATCATATCATCATCATCACCATCATCATCGTGTCACTTTCATTAGTCTTCACTTCTCTCCGTCACAAATATTTCTGATTATACCTAGGTTTTTTTATCATCCGATCCAATCTGTAGCAATGTCCATTTCTTATTCTCCCCGCGTCTATAATTTATCTGTTCATTCTTGTTGTCATTATATTTTTTCTTCTACTGCTAAGAATTGTGTGTCTTTTTTTCCTTTTTTTTATTCGTATTCGGTTTTTTTAAACTTTATTTTATGGTGATTGTTTTTGTGTTTCGTAAAAAATAGATGCCATGATTAATATTTTTGAAATTCATAAAAAAAAACAATTAAAATCAATCAAACAGCGTAAAAAAACAGAATAAAATACACGTACCTATGAATTTGCTACACCTTTGCTACTAGAGATTTCCAAGAAATGTTCAGAACAGGCACAATCAAGAATAGCGTCTCCGATGGTTCATCGCTAGATAAGAGTATTTGGAATCTTGCCACCCTTGATTTTCCTTTTATATACATTATAACAATTAATTCAAGGGGCAAAACCAGTATTAATCAATGTAATACATGTTTTAACCAGTAGCCTCTCATGATTTGATCAAAACTTTTCCGTGCTCATTGGATCAACTAAACAAAAGGGACATATTTTACACAAACACACAACGCACATACAACAAACATAATATCATCGTCATCATCATCATCATCATCATCATCATCATCATCATCATCATCATCATCATCATCATCATCATCATCATCATCATCATCATCATCATCATCATCATCATCATCATCATCAGATACAACACTGGTCAAATAACGGTACATCACCAGTATATCATTATCTTTCCACCGTAGCCTATCTTAGAATTTTTGTGTCATGGAGGAACAGCTTTCAATGGTATAATATGAATGTTTTATTTTATAAACCGCTATGTGAATTCATTTGAATTAGGATTTTTTTCATGTTGATTCGTTTAGAATATATTTTTACTGCTAGAAACATGGCTTTGACAGGTGTACAATAAAATAACTCAACAACTTATAAGTATTAATGAATGTCTCTTGCCAGCTTTTACAAGGAGTATCAACCGGACGGAGAAAAGACTGGATCACCCATCTCTTTTGGCAACTGGATGGGCATGGCTGTTCCTCTCTCTGCCATCACTCTGGTTCTCGGCTGGTTACTGCTCGTTATCTTCTTTGTTTGTAGGAGGTAAATAGGCATATATATCTATATACTTAGTCATTTTTGAAGAAAAGGGCTTCACAATAAGTGTTGACTTTATTGGAAGTCAGCGGAGTAACAGTTATTTTACTATCAATGACATAAAATAGCACTATTATTGTCTTCCACAATTCCTGTCTTTTGAAATGATTAAAATTAGACTGTTGCAGATTTTTGCTTTTACCTTTCAAATAAAATGTATACACTCATTGCTTAAATCTACGCAATGTAATCTGCTGAGTTTTAACAAACATGACATTGATGCCAAGCTAGTTAATAGTTTAACATTTTGCGCATTTCGTGTCTATAATAAAGTGATGCACCAATGAGCACCAATATAAGCTAGCGAAACCTTCACGACTTTTTATAACTTAACTGTATAAAAATTAATAGTCATGAAACCAAATTCCCTATGCATGGATTCGGCATAATGGAAACGTCTGAGAATGGGAAGAACTAATGGAAGCTTCTTTCATTAAAATCGTACAGCACATACAATGTAATTATGTCTGCTTGTTTACGCATGGCCAATATAAAACGCTGATGATGTTCTCGAACAACCTACAGGGGATGCTGTACATTGGACAGAAACCAGGCCCACGCTATCAAGAAAACCATCAAGGACGAGTGGAACAAGCTTGGACCAGTGACGTAGGTTCATGGGGTCCATTAGGTGGTTGTTACTGTATCAATGTTGAACTTAAATTGTTTTTCCTAAAGTTTATATGTAATTACATCCAGTGCTGGTTTTTATCTAGAGCCTGTCCTATTATTACTTATTTTAGATATCAAATTATTTATACATTGACTATATAAAGACATTAAGTCATTTCAACGATACCTCAGCAGCGTGAGCTGAAAAATTCAAAGGACGATGCATGAAAGTTTTTTCAAGTTTTAAATTATTTCTCTTGTTCATGGTTTAACACATCAAATACACGTTCAAGACATTAAACGTGCTGTGCATTCCCCAATACATGAAGTTTCAAAACTGAACATAACAAACAATTTTCTGAAGTAATAATTATGTCGGAGATAAGGTGTTCAACGTATCAGCATAACATTGATTCCTATTAAACATCAAATATTCAACATATTATCCTCCATGACATTGATTGCTACCAAGCGTCAAAATTCAACATATCCATTATAACATTGATTACTACCAAGCATCAACATTCAACGTAATCCATTATAACATTGATTACTACCAAGCATCAACATTCAACGTAATCCATTATAATATTGATTGCTACCAATCATCAACATTCAACATATTATTTACCCTAACGTTGGTTATTATTAGGCAGAAAGTATTTAGCATATCCAGCACGAGATTGATTACTATAAAATAATCAAGATTATTCGATATATCCATCAAAAGCTCAACTTTTTAAACAATAACAGTCATAATCCAGTCTATCCTTAATTTTGTATAGTGTCAATTATTCAATTACCTGTTCATCCGCAACAACTCAACAAATAAAAAATGGGTTCTAAAAGATCTGACTCCCCCCTCCTTCCCCCCCTCCCCCACCTCCACCTCCCATCTCAGACTGGCCCAGGTCATCCTCATGGTGCTGTTTGTGTTTCTGGCGGTGATGTGGGTCAGTAGAGACCCCAACGAGTCGCCCGGGTGGGGCGTGTGGTTCGAGTACACCACGGGCAACGAGAAGTATGTAGCAGTCAGGGTCAACCCAGTCGTATAATGTCCTATCTGTTTTTTTTTAATTCTTCAAATCTTTAGTATTTACAAATATGAGATAGGATATTATACATTTGATCAATACAAGTGGTGTTATTGATCGTCTGAATTGTTGTGTTTCTCCTGCTGTTTTTTTTTAAATATTTCTTGGTTTTTCTTACCGTATTTTAATCTATGTTTTTTTTTTTAATCCAAATTTTTGTTGTCTTCTGAGACATCATTTTCTAAAATTTGTTTATATGGTTATTTGTGAGAAGTATTGTGTTTGCATCCATGATTTGGTTGGTTGTGAGAGGCGTTGTGTTTGTATCGAGGCTTCCAAAAATAAAAGACAAAGTCAACAAAGTAAACCAAAAATTTCATTAAGAGTCCAAGTGAATTATACCATTTCAATTGTATGAACAGTTGGATCATTTCACATTAATGTATGCTGAGTGGGCTGAACAAAAAACTTGTCCGAGTATCAATCTGAACTAACTATTGCAATGATTAATCAGAGATATATCACTGTTACCTTATTACGCTAAAATGTGTTCACTCCGATCATTATTCGGTGACTCGGCCTGTTATTACGGAGGCCTCGGTTTGTATCCATGCTATGGTAAGTTGCCTAAGGTACTGTGTTTGTATCCATGTTTTGCTTGGATTTGTTTCGTATCCGTATTTGGCTAAGCTGTTTAAACCAACTAACTCCATGTTTTTTAACATGCGTTTGTTTGAATAGGTGTTTTTTTCTGCAATATGGCATTGTAATTATGTCCATGTTTTGCTTGTTCTTTTCATACTTTTCCCCCTATTCCTCTAAAAGATTAAGTTGGGTGCCTTTCTTGGATTTGCTTGTTCCCGTGTTTGCCGTGATTGTCTTAGCTCTTGCACGGCCCGTTTTTTTGCTTAGTTTTCTTTATTTTGTTTAAGTGATATGTGGTAAAATCCCCAGACCTTGTGTTTTGGATCGATGGTTTCTTATTAGGTATTGTATGTTATTGTTTATGATCGGCTTCATAAGTTAAAAGTACATTTTTTTAAATGCCAATAACATTTTATACTTCTCTAACAATAACTTTTGTGTGCCAATTACCAGCCAATCAGAATGCTCCGTTTTTCTGCCTCCCCAGACAATCGTTTGCATCCGATTCCACGGCCGCCATGTTAATTGCTGTGTCGCTGTTCATACTTCCAGCCAAGCTTCCAAACATCTGTTGCTTCAAGACACCAGGTGAGTGGCTTGGTATGTATAATCTATATCTTTCTCTCACACTTTGTAATGTCTGCCAGTGTGTCTGTCTGTCTGTCTGTCTGTCTGTCTGCCTGTCACACAGTAATGTCCAATAATTTCTTTTATCTCTATACTCATAGTCATTGTCTTATAATTATTTTTCTCTTAATTCTGACAGAAATTGCTTATAATTTTTTTCCGTTTCTATAGTTATGTCTTTCTTTTCTCTATGATCCTTCTAGAAATGGACTATGATTTCTTTTCTGTTTATTCTTATAACAATGTGTCATTATCTCTTTGCTCTCTACTCCCATAGTATTGTCTAATGATTCCGTTGCCTCTATTATCATACTATTCTTTCAATTTCCTAAAATGTAATGTCTTATAATTTGTTTTCTCTGTTGGTTTTTTTTTAGATATGTCTTACGATTTTCCCCAAATTTAATGTCTTATAATTTGTTTTCTCTGTTGTTTTTGTTGCTGTTGTTGTTGTTGCTGTTGTTGTTGTTGTTGTTGTTGTTGTTGTTGTTGCTGTTGTTGTTGTTGTTGCTGTTGTTGTTGTTGTTGTTGCTGTTGTTGTCGTCGTTGTTGTTGTTGTTGTTGTTGTTGTTGTTTTTTACATTTGTCTTACAATTTTCCCCAAAATGTAATATTTTATCATCTCGTTTCTCCGCACTGCCAGAGCGCGCTAAGGAGCCGGTGTACACCCCGATCCTGGTGTGGGAACAGGTCCACAGAAAGCTGCCCTGGGGGGTTATTATCCTATTGGGCGGGGGATTCGCCCTGGCAAAAGGAGTTCAGGTAGTTTTTAAAAAGTTTTAATACTAAAAAAAATCCCACTTGACTTTTTCACTCCACAACTGCTCATAGCAGTTTAACGCAATGAAGGAAGAAGTAAAATTATTCACCAATCTATTGTGTCTCTGCTCAACTATTCCTAGCTATCTAAGGACCTAGAGGGAAAAAGTTTAATAATTTATCCCTCTCATGTCTCCACCCCGCCCAAATTATTCAGCAATCTCGTGTCTCTCTCCCTAACTGTCCTGTGCTATCCAACGACCTAGAGGGAAAACGTAGAATTATCATTTACCCATTCTCTCGTATCTATTCAACTATTCCCTCACGATCTAACGCCCAAAAGGAAAAGGTAGAATTATTTACCTCTACAGTGACTGTACAATACCCGAACCCCTTGCCCCACCAGGTTTCCGAACTGTCCAACTGGCTGGCCGACAAACTAGAGACGCTCGACTACTTGGACAAGTGGGTTTTGAACCTGAGCTTGTGTCTCATCGTCGCGGCGTTCACCGAAGTGACTAGCAACACGGCCACCGCTTCTCTTCTCATGCCTATTATGGCAAATCTGGTGTGTGTACTCCACGTTTCTTTTGTTTTGTTACTATCGTTCTTATTATTGATGGTGTTGTTTGCTGTTGTTGCTGTTGTCGTCGTTGTGGTCGTCGTCGCTGTTGTTGTTGTTGTTGTTGTTGTTGTTGTTGTTGTTGTTGTTGTTGTTGATGATGTTGTTATTGCTGTTGTTGTTGATAAAGTTTTTATACTTTTTGCTGTTGTTGAATGCTTCAAATATTGAAACTGTTGCTACTGGCGTTACTTTTTTGCTGCGGTTTCCCTTTAAAAATCTGAAAACAGTCATCTCTTTATTAATTCACAATAGTTATTTGTTATTTGTTATTTTTAATGTTATTGTTGTTGCTTTTTTGTTGTTATTGTATTGTTTTTGCTCTTCTTGTTGGATTTTTATGGTTGAATCGATGAAAGATAAAACAACAACAATAACAACAACAACAACAACAACAACAACAACAACAACAACAACAACAACAACAACAGCAACAACCACCCTTCCACTCTAATCCTCCCACGTTCTTGACCTTCTGTTCAGGGGAAGTCACTGGGCTACAACCCGCTCTACCTGATGGTGTCCACCGCCCTAGCAACGTCCTTCGCCTTCATGTTGCCCGTGGCAACCCCGCCCAACGCCATCGTCTTCTCATACGGCGCCATCAAAGTCACAGACATGGTAAGTCATAGAGCACAGTCGGTTTTAATCTTCAGCTGCAGGTGCAATGCTTCAGGTTCGAATCGCGCTTACACTCGTCCGCCTCTGGTTAGGATTCATTAGGGAAAATGTAGGGAATGTAGAACTAATCAGAAATTGTTTGATGTAAATGTAAAATACATATGAAACATGTCGTACATTATGTGAATAAGAAAAAACGTATTTCAAATAGGTTACACACAAGCGTACATGCACCACACATATATAATGTGTGTGTATATATTTAGTTATATGGATAAAATATAACACATACTCACACAGATAAACACAGCATATTATACTATGTGTGTGATCTTATCCATGTTTTAATACAAAACTGTCAAATATATTTTCAACAATATGATTTACCTTTCCCTTTATTTCATGTTTCCTCTAGGCCTTCGCTGGATTTTTCATGAACCTGATAGCAGTCGCAGTCTTGACTTTGGCCGTCAACACCTGGGGAGTGGAGATCTATGATTTTGACACATTTGATCCAATCTTTAACAAAACTTTGACACCTTAACAACTGTGAAGATTAACACATTCGATCTATTATTTAACCAAACTTTAACATCGTAACTACTGCAGTAGATTGGCACATTTGAAGCAATTTTCAAACAAATTTCAATATCATAACACTTGTAGTAGAATGACGCGTTTGGTCCAATCTTAAACATCGTAGTAAGTACACTGGCACATTTGATCAAGCTGTTATGACACTTAGACGTAGTGAGAAGTACAGTGGTCCATTAATTTGATTAAACCATCTTATTAGCACTGTAAGAAAAAGGTCATTTTTATGCCGTACATGTCATACAATGTTTCGTACCAATGTTTCAATTTTATTTTTTGTTGTTATTGTATTTAAATATAATGAAAAACAAAAAATGAAAAGGAAGATTAAATCGTGAACTAAGATAAAACATCGTAAGAACTTTTATTGGAGTACATGTATACTTCTCACTGATCACGTGCCTTAAGCGTATCCTGCGTTCTGCTGAATAACATGGCTTTTCTGTTAAAAAGAAAAATGCCATGTTTCGGAAATTCGTATTATTATGTATTTTCTTGTATCAAAAAGGATGTTATACACACTTTTTTGAGTTGAAACATGAGCGTTTTAATTGTAACCAAAAATATGAATTACACTTATTTTGTTTGCTATTTTTGTTGATTAAATGTTGTGAAAGAGGGTTGAATCTTTTAACGCTTGCATTTTTAAACTTTTAAATAATCCATAAATCGTACATTTCTTTTATATTAATATTGCTTGTTGTATTTAGTGTATTTGTTAGTTTCAGACATTTTTGTAGTACATTATGCCTCTGAAATTGTCATTTTTATTTTTATTGAAATTATATTTATCACAGGTGCCTAATACGCTGCATTACAATTTTCGGAGACACACCCAACGTGAAATATTTTATCAGCATTAGTACGTGTACTTATTAACTCTTCAAGTTTCTGAGTTTGAAAATGTAATCGACAGAGGAAGAGGATAAAGGAGATTGAGCCATAGAAATTGACGTTTTATTCTTTATCATAAAAATAATATATGAGTTTTATAAATTCTGACTATTCCATCTACACGAACTGAGTTTTATCCAGCTAGCTAGCAAGGTCAACTCATAAATTGATATGGTGTTACAAGGCAAGAAAGCGTGTTGTTTGGATTTTTTTTAGGCGCAAAAGATTTCTTGTGTACATAACTTCGTGATCACTGTGCGCTGTATTGTTTGTAACTGTAACAAAAAACAAAAAACCAACAAACAAAACATGGTTTGATATCTCTCGGCTAAAGGTTCGCTTCAATCATCGACTTCTATTCCAGTAGGACTGCTATAAGTTGCTACGGCCTGTGGATTAAGGAGGCGAGTTGGAGGCGAGTGGTAGAGCATTAGTCTTCAGATTAAAAGGTTTGCGTTTCAAATTCCTCGATCAGTCAAAAATGTATTTGTCTGATTTCTGTCCCGTACTGTTTGGGTCAGTGTCAGTTGAATGT
The DNA here is from genome assembly GCA_003991915.1 of Elysia chlorotica. Taxonomy (NCBI): domain Eukaryota; kingdom Metazoa; phylum Mollusca; class Gastropoda; family Plakobranchidae; genus Elysia; species Elysia chlorotica. The sequence goes on from RQTK01001259.1 coordinate 36,972, forward strand.
GACCAACTGCGACAGGAGTCGACGTTTCCCCGCCCTGTTTCGTGTGTGGCAGCAAGTAAAATTGTTAGACGTCAGTCTTGGGACCCAACTACAGTATAACCTATAAAGTGCGGGCGTTGGAAAAAAGACCAAAAAACACAGAAACGACCTGACCAACATAAGTATACCTTTCTCCTGTTCTCATTTAGCGACCAGCCCTAACAAGGGTGAGTGTGTTAGCCTACAGTCTTGCCAGTCGCCTTATGGGTGTGATCACTGATCAGTGGGCTAAGTTGGTGCTGTTTACTGCTATGACTATGTGAATTGATTCTACCTGACAAACATTCCTGATGTATTTTTTAGATCATTGTATTATAAGGACGCTTTAAAATCTTTAAAAGATATTTTGTACGAAGTTTCGTATTAAACTTTTTGCAAGAAACGCTATTTATGTTGTCCTTGTGTTCTTGTTGATTTTTGGTTTTGGTTTCGGTTCTAATAATAATTAAGGAATGATTTAGGGATTTAGGGATTTAGTAATGCCTGGTGTGTTACAACGGAACAATGGGGGTGCATTCAGTAGAGAATACAGAAGCATGTGGGAACAGTGCAGATGATGATGATGATGATGATGATGATGATGATGATGATGATGATGATGATGATGATGAAGATGATGATGATGATGATGATGATGATGATGATGATGATGATGATGATGATGATGATGATGATGATGATGATGATGGTGATGATTGATGATGATGATGATGATGATGATGATGATGATGATGTTAAATACAGTCAATTCAATGACTTGGCATGTACAGGCCGCGCCCCTTACACATCACAAGCTCAGTTTTTTAAATCAAGGCTAGCTTTTTATAGCTTGTTGACGCCAGCTTCGACCCGAGGAAATCAATTAAAAAAATAAACAGATTTACCTTTTTGATCAAATTTAACCAGTTTCACCCGTTAACATAAACAATGGCAGTGACTCGAGACAGTCCGGTAGACCTAATTTGTGTACAACATCGCATAGCCTACTTGTGAATGTTCATGCTCAATGTTTACAAAAACAGTTTAAAGTCCTGTTTAATTTTCAAAAAATTAGAAAGAAAGAAAACGTAGTACTTCTAAGGACTCAGATCTAAAAATGACCCAGATAAAACAATTATTATATATATATCATTATATTTTGCATAATATATTTTCGAATTCCCGGTTTCAATATAAATAACTTATATTATTATCATCCTCCAATGTTATCATTATAATTATAAATTTATAATGTTTTTAAAGTCCAAGCTTCTTTTACAATTATCCTCTTCCAATGAGCTGTAAAAAACTGTTTTATGTAAAGAAAAAATGATAAAAGCTGTAAAACTGCCACTCTTTGCTGTCACCGTATAGGACCCCCCAGGCGAACCTAGGAGATTTTAAACCCAGAGAGAGGGAGATAATTCTCTCCCTCCCTCTGTAAAGAATATTTGTGGTGACTTAAGGCTATCCATTTTCTCTGTTCAGAAAGACCCAACTGTATCCTTGATTCTAATTAGCAAGTAGACTTCTACGATAATTAAGCATCAAACATGCTAAGTATTTTTGAACTTCCCTTTAACCTTAAAACCGTTTTCTTCATAAACTATATTTTTGTTAGTAAAACTTAAGTTCAAGGTTCTTATCCAACTTTTCATGGCCAACAATCGACCAGTAAACGTAACTCAGTTATTTACTTTAAACCAACGATGTTAATGTTGGTCTCTTTCTCTTACTCTCTCTCTCTCCCCCATAAATCCATCCACCCATCTATCTATCATTTTTCTCTCTAACTTTATATCTCTATCTATCAATGTATCAATCCATCTCTTTATCTATCTGTCAATCTAAATATTTTACTAACTAGGTATATCTATGCCTCTCTCTCTCTCCCTCCGTCCAACTTTTTCGACTTATTTCTCTCTCTCTCTCTCTCTCTCTCTCTCTCTCTCTCTCTCTCGCCACCCCCTTTTATTTACCTCCTCTTTCTATCTTCCTTTCTCGTTGCCTATCTGTGTCCGTGTCTGTCTCTGTCTCTGTCTCTGTCCCC
>RQTK01001259.1:39335-50286 GCA_003991915.1 Elysia chlorotica
CTCTCTCTCTCTCTCTCTCTCTCTCTCTCTCTCTCTCTCCCGCTCTCTCTGCCGCCCACCTCCAGTGCTAGCAGTCACCAGCGTAGCGAAGCAGTGCGCCGCAGTGCCTTCACTCCGCCCAGCGTTTGGCCTGAACCGCCTCCGCTTGTGAAGCTAGTGGTAACGTTATAGTTTTTATTGTGGTACCATCCTAAACAATAATTATGTATAGATCTATAGTTTACGTTTTAGCCATTCTTTGGTGCATTTTGTGATTTTCGTAATATTATTATCTTCCATGGATCATTCTGGAGCTGTAGTACTTTACTTAGGAGACGTTAACCTATAAGCGAGGAGCGTCTATACCTTCAACCAAAGATTCTCTTTAGTGCTATGAGGACTGAGGGCGGACACTGAGTGAAAAATTAGAGCGCGCGCCTTCTATGCGGAAGATAGCGGTTCGATACTGGCTCAGAACGCTCTACTGGTTCAGTCGGTGTCAAGTGTGGCTCCATAGAGCAACATGCATTGTCACGGCAGTAGACAACCATATGTTTTTTCTGATTGAAAGTGGTTTATTATCATTCAACTAGTTATCATTGTTGATGTGTAGGCTGAGTAGGCTGAAAAAGTAACCTCTGAGATTTAATATCTTAAGATAAGATAAGATATTCCTATATTTGTTTTAAATAAAAGTGAAATCTTATTCCAAAGGAGAATCCCAAAATGGCTTACACCACCTCGAATGTGAAAGTTTTTTAAAGATCCTAAACCGAATTAGGTATATGGACATGGCCTTTTTGCACAACAGATTTTAAAGATTTAGAGTTAAATTTTCAAAGTTGGTTTTCTCTATAAATAGAGTTAAATTTTCAAAGTTGATGTTTTATATACAATGATAATCTAGCTTTCCGTTAAATTATCAGTGCACCTTATTCTCTTTATCTATTAATAAATATATATTTCTGGATATCTATCTATCTATCTATCTATCTATCTATCTATCTATCTATCTATCTATCTATCTATCTATCTATCTATCTATCTATCTATCTATCTATCTATCTATCTATCTATCTATCTATCTATCTATCTATCTATAAATCCACCCATTTATATCTCTTCCCATAATTCTATATCTATATCTCCATTCATATTTTCCCTCTATGTAGGTATTTCTGGTGATATAAAATCACAGCCTTACTTTCTTATTCTTTCTCTCCTTCTTTCTTTGTTTCTGTCTTACACTTTACAAGCCAGTGTGTTTTATCCCATGTCTCTCTGTCTCTCTATCTATCAATACTCACACACACACACACACAAACACACTCTCCCTTATTGTCTTTTTCTCTCCCTCTCTTTTCTTTCTTTCTCCCTCTCCCTCTCCCGCCCTCTTTCTCTCTCTCTGTCTCTCTTTCTCCCCTTTCTATCTCTTGAATTCTCCAACCCCCATTAAGTTTCGTGATTTTCTCTTTCTCTATCCGTCTCGTTTTCTGCCTGTCTGTACGCCTCTGTCTTTCTTTCTACCTCTGTTTGTTAGTCTGTTTGTTTGACTGCCTGTCTCTCTGTCTTCCTTTCCCTCTTTATCAAAACTATATCATGTTCCTCCCCGTTTCTTTCTCAGTCTCTATATGTTACACACACATACGCTTATTTATTCCCTCTTTCAATAGTTAACCTATTCTTCCTCCTTTCGTTATTCACTTTTCTTGGAACAAGCAAACTTATCAAAGGGCACCCTTTCAAGCCTTTCCATAACCCTTAACGTTTACTTTATCAAGATCCTGATTACAAAATTAAAAAGTAATAAAGCCATTGGTTGTTTTAGCCTTTCCCTTCAAAAAAACTCCACAGTCTTAGCTCTTAACACAGCAATTCTTTATAGTGGCTCAGCAATCTCTAGCTGTAGATCTCAACCTTAATTTAAGCCCAAATAGAGACAGTTGATTCAAGGCACTATACTGCCGTACACATTATACATCCATCCAGGTAAAACTCTTTGTTTGCCTTCCTGTTGAAAATAAAGTTCACTCACAGAGCCCCCTGTGAAGATTTTTTTCTGTACTCACATTGTTATATTTTGGTGCCCATCACAAGGAAAACGAAGTGAGGTCCTGCCCATATCTCCGTATTGGTTTTTTCCCACAGAAAACCTATCTATAATTAGAGGGGGCGAACTGCTGGCGCAAAGGGTAGAGCGTTGGTCTCTCAATTGGGAGGTCCCCTGTTCAAACCCCACGATCGTTCAGAAAAGGTATTGTCCGATTCTGTGCCCATCTTATTGGGTCAATGTCAGTATAATATGACTGGCTGAGACAAGAGTCCAGGTCTCCCCACACTGTCTCTGTGTGGGTGCACAGAAAATTGTCAGATGTTATTCTTGGGCCCGTCCCTATTTTTGACGCTGGTCTTAAACAACAAAGAAATAAAAACCTACGATTGTGGCACGTACAACCACATTACTTTGTCTGCACCTGCCGTTCTAATATAAATGAGACTTATTCACAGAGTCTCGGGCTGAGGTTGAGGTATTCATGTTTGTATTTCCTGGTCTCTCACGCCAGGGAAAGCTAACGAGACACCACGCCTGACTTTCTCGGCACGTGTTGTAGTTCTCAAAATAGTAGGAGTCAGATGGCTCAGTCAGTAGAACTCTCGACGGACAAGAAGAATGTCCCGATTCCAATTTCAGCTGGCCACTCTATGCAATGTTCTTTGAGGAGTTCAGCTGTAGGGGTAGTGAAATTAGTCCGAGGTTACTTTTCTCCTCCGCCTTCGCCTGTTATAAACTATAAATAGAATTCTCAAAGGTTTTAGTTCAGAAAAAAGGGGGAAAGGAGGGGGTGTTGGCTCATTGAGTTGGTGCTCTTCACTGACGGGCAGAGAGTTCGGGGATCAAATCACACGAGCTGTCTAAGTGCCAAATTGGAATTATGACCTGCTTCTGTCTGTCTGCTTTAAATGAAACTCGAGACGCTGCAGTCTGGATCAGATCCTCCAGAGGAGCTTAGGAGACGTTAAACAAAGCGCTCTGTTTATTCCATAGAGATAGAGATAGAGATAGACAATCCTGATTGATGCTCACCTGTTTACAAAATGTATTTCGTGCCGCTCCGAACCCATCCCTCCAGGTGTTGCTCATTAGGGTATTTTTTGCTTCGATTTGATGGCGGGCTGTTTCTTGTTTTGTATAAAATATTCTACATTTCTGAGCTGTGCTTTTTTTCATACTGATATCAACTTATATAATTAAGGGGGAAAAAGGAAATCCCAGACGGTGTGCTATAAAAGAAATTTCGCTGTCTTTTGTTTGCTTGATAAGCGAGCCTTCTGTTTCACATGTTCGAAAAAATGTGCATTTCTGTGCTTTAGTTTTCTTTGTTGGTACCCAGATAAAGAATTGTGTCAACAAATATGAAAAATTAAATGCAAAAATGAGTGATTAAGAAGAAAGACAAAACGCTAAATGGTTACGTTGGTAGTGCTTTTGCGTGATACGTGTGTGTGGGTGTGGGAGGGGGGGGGGGTTTGAATATCAACAGATAACTTTCTTGCTTCCAATAGTATTTATGAAAATCTAGGGGGCCGGAAAACTAAAGTTACATATTTTAAAAAGAGGTGGAGTAGTTTTGGTAGAAAAGAAGATGGGTATACAAAGAAAGGAAGAAAGAGAAATCAGTTGTATTTTCAGTGATCAGTGTATTTCAGAAGACGGCTCCTGTGATGTCTAGGCCTATAAGTTATAATGGCAGGGAGAGAGAGGTGGGGAGAAAGATATAAACAAAACGGGGCACCGTCTCAGAAAAGTCTGTTACAGAATCATTAATTTGATAGGCTTTATAAACAAATTCTCGCCGAAAGAAGATAAGATGCAAGGAAAAGGCGATATCAGATAAGACAGGGATGGGTAGGAAGAGAAAGATAGAAAGTAAGGAGATCTTGGGAAGTACACAATAATTCAGAGCGAAAAATGGAGGACAGAACAGAAATTTAGAAAAAAAAAGGTGTTGTAACCTGAAGAGAGGAAATCGAGAAAAAGGTGTTGTAACGTGAAAAGAGGAAATGAGATAAAATGTTATAACCTGAAGAGAGGAAATGAAAAGAGAGAGAATGAAAGTGATATCGGCAATTTATTATCACTCCCTGAATAAAAAAAAACAACTTAAACCTCCAATTATGTTTTAGCGTCTGCTAGGGAAAGTTTCATGTCGAGCCGAATCGCGGTCTAATTGGGCAAAGACATTAAATTTTGTTGATTTTTTTTGCTCTGTTGGATATAAAGGTTCATACTTATGACAATAGCCGCATTGTAGGTTTATTACACTGGGTTAATTCTTGTTCTTGTAATTTTAAGCCTGCACTGGATTGCTTGTTCTCTTTTTATATTTTTTCTCTTCAATGCTTTCTTTCTTTAGGCATTCTGTCACTGTTCCTTCCAGCCATCCATCTATCTATCTATCTATCTATCTATCTATCATTAATTTTATCATCCACTACCTTTCTATCTATCCCTATATATCTATCTATCAATCAATCAATCTATCTATCTATCTATCTATCTATCTATCTATCTATCTATCTATCTATCTATCTATCTATCTATATGTCTGTATGTCTGTCTGTCTGTCTATCTGTCTGTCTGTCTGTCTGTCTGTCTGTATGTATGTATGCCTGTCTGTCTTTCTGTCTGTCTGTGTATCTTACTATCTTAGTATAATTTTTTTACTTCGATATCTAGGTATTCACAAAGTCATATCATCCAAAAGTGACCCTTTCTTCGCAGTCAGGCCAGAGCCTCGTATAGCGTCATTGTTTTCCTGGGATAAAAAAAGAAATAAAGTATGAGTTTAGAAAAGCAGTCCTTAAATGTTAATAGGATTAATGGTTGTATCAGTGGAAGATAGAGATAATGTGCCAATCTCCATTACTTCCCAACTGGCATAATGAAAAATGACAGCTCAACAGTAGCCTAAAGATAATTATGATATAATAAGGAACTTTGTGACACAACATGAGTGCCACCTATGTTGGAAAATTCTGGGCCGTCACTTCCTTTGTGGCGTCCATAGCAACGGCTATAGGATTCTACTTCCCGTATTGGATTCGGGGATACTACGTCCCTCCCTATGGTGACGAGAATTTCCCAATGTACTTCGGGACTTTCCGTCGGTGCTCGTATCTTCGGCTGACTTCGGATAAGTTCGTAGAGCTAGTCGACGGCTGTGGAAGGTACTCAAATTTTGAGGATATTCCGAGCATTTGGTGGCAGGTATGGCAGCAGCTAGCTTTGGTTGATATTCTTGTAACACGTATGAGAAGGGTTTGAATGTTGTTGATTTTTGCTTTTTTTGTTTATTGTTGCTCCCAGACCAATAACTTTATTTGCAAACAAAATGTGAGTAATAATTAAATTACACACATCAGTGAAATGTAGACGAATCGATTTAAAGCACTGGGCTCGGGAGATACTGTTTTAATAAGAATGTGTTAAGGTAGATAACGTGTCTTAGGAGAACATTCTCTCTATCTTACCGTATTTTCCCTCTCTGTTTTAATCTCTTTTCTTCTCTCTCATTTTCAATCTTTCTTAAGGCAGTAGATCAGACTGTCGCCCAGTGTTTGGGAGGTACAGGTACGGAAAGCGTGTGTTTACGAGATACGCTTGTTTACAGAACATCTCTGTTTCTGCCTTTCCATCTTCCCTTATTTCTTTCTCTCTCTCTCTCCCGCTATTTATCTTTCTACCTACCTACCTGTCTACTTACCTAACTTCCTACCTACCTACCTACATGTCTATTTATCAGGTGCTTTACATCTATCTATCTATCTTAATCTTCTTACCTACCTATCTAGCTATCTCTCGACCTATCTACGTATAATTATTCTCTATTTATCTATCTAACTCTTCCCCTATCTCTATTATTTTCATCCCCCTTCCCCCTAATTTCTGTCTGACTAACCCCCTCTCCCATCTCCTTCTTTCCACCTCTTCCTGTGACCAGATAACAACAATCACTGTAGGAACTGGAGTCTGTATATCCCTGGTGCTTTCCCTCACAGGGCTCATCGCCCTCTGCATCACAGACGTCGTGACCACCAACATAGCCCGGGTGGCAGGACTCCTGCAGATGGCCGCTGGTCAGTTATCCCTACCTGATCAATTTATTTATAAATATAAACATTGTTATATTGTACCAGAGTTAAGAAATGTTCTGTATAAGTGAACTAAAGCTATGTATTTTGTTACAATATGAAGCGCTTTGAGCATAACTGTTTTGTCTTTCAAGGCCTACTGATAGGAGGGGGCGTGGCTATCTACCCAAATGGGTGGAGCTCAGCTGAGGTCAGACAAGCTTGCGGAGGCTTCTCAAGCCCTTATGTCTTAGGTAAGTCCCGCCTTAAGGATGATTGATGTTGGTTGTTTGAAGGTTGGTTTATTTATTGGTTAATTTTTCTTTTAAAAGAGGATTTCATAATTATTGATTTAATAGTTTGTTTTGATTTTTGATTATATTCCATAATCAATTAAATACTAAAAATGGAAATATTTGAATTGGACAGAGTTGACTTATTATTCTAGGATTGCTCATTTATGGTTTGATGAGTAGGCGTTTTCAAGTTAATGCGGATCAGTTTTCTATACAATCGAAATCGGATAGTTGTTTGTCATATTTATAGACGAAGATAAGTAAGTACCAAATCACTTTAATCATAGTAATCCGAAAATGTTCGATTGTATTTCCAACAAAAGTAGCGTAGCCTATGCCTAAAAGCCAATTCTCTAATTTCAATTTAATTAAGACCACCAATCATGCAACGTTACTTAAGATTTTTGGTGTTTGTTTATTTCGCACACTAAACAAACCAATTTGCAACGCTTTCCTCCAGGAGAATGTTCTTTGTGCTGGGCCTTTTACGTGACCTGTGTGGGCGGGGCGGCCATCTTGCTCTGTGCGACCTTGACCTGCCACGCCTTCTACCAGAAGCACGATCACTACAGGCACGTCTTGGTGTCTTATGTATAGACTCAGTAGATGCTGCCGTGCGCAGGGGATTAGTGTCGTCGTCGTCATTGGTTAGATCATTTGTGTTTTGATTATCTTCATATATCATCATCATCATCATCATCATCATCATCATCATCATCATCATCATCATCATCATCATCATCATCATCATCATCATCATCATCATCATCATCATCATCATCATCATCATCATCATCATCACCACTATTTACACTTTTATCACCATCAATATTATAATCATATCATCACAGTTTGATATCGCTCTTCATCTTTACCATACGTGGCACTAATTACCTTTCTTTTGTACATGCACTTTTTATGATCAATTACATTGTTCCTTGATATTTATCAAGCAAATAATTTGTTAAACAATAAAAAAAGAATTGAAAAACAAACGGACTACAGGAGTTGTCTATTCATAACCCATCATTTGTTTTTAGTGGCGTGTATTCCATCGACTTTAATGCCGGTAGGACTGACATCCTAAACCCATCATTTTATCTCTGAGGCCTTTGATTAGAACCAGTAACAAGGCAAAAAGTAGTAGAGCGTCAATAAATAGTCAGTAAATTAACATTCAGCAAACCATTACTTTCGTCTATTGTCTAGTAATCTTTGTTTATTATAAATTGATTGTGTAACAAAAAAAAATGCATCGTTATACTTCGGTTGTAAAATGATCAACCTCATATTTTAAAAAGTAATGCTATACAAAGTGGACATTATTATAATATTAAGAGATTTGAGATAAGCATTTTGCACAAGTTACTGGCATACTAAAATTGATTTAAATAACTTTTCTTATTTTAATTTCCTAAAATTTAAGGCCATTCGCCATAAATTACCTTGACTTTTTATTCGGTCATTTGTTTGCTTGTTAAAAGCCCCATCCGCTTCACATATAATCACTTTAGGTACAGAGTTGATCCAACAACTAAAATTTCCTTGCGTATCTCGACAACACATTCACATACGGCAGTGTTGATCCTAAAGATAAGGATTCATTACCTAAGCTGAGAGGTAAAAAAAAGTCCTAAATCCAGCTCTGATGAATGGTTGTTCTTTGCACGATTTTATATGTCTCTGTGTCAGTTTATATGTCTGCCTGCTTCTTCTGAATGTCTGTCTATCTATTCCTCTCTATTCATAGCTCTCTTCCACCTTTTCTCTCTCTCAATCTACCCCATTTCTTTTTTTCTTTATCTCTCTCCCTCCCTCTCTCCCCCTCTCTCTCTCTCTCTCTCTCTCTCTCTCTCTCTCTCTCTCTTTCTTTCTTTCTTTCTTTCTCACATATCTAAACCCCACTTTGTCGCCTGCTTGTTTGCGCACGCTTGATTGCTGGTACTGGAATAATCGGGTAAACCCAATGGAGGTTTGACTAAGCCAGACCCCCCGCGAGTGTCCATTGTCCGAGGTCCCACTTCAAAGAGAGCAGTATGGCTTTCGCTTGACCCACTGATGCGAGGGGCGTGAAAAGATTTGAACCATGAAATTGTGAGACTAAGAGTCATAGATATCTCATACGAGTACATTGTACATAGTTCGTAGTACATAGAACTGCGAACAGTTCTGGATCCGTGACAAATTCTTGCAGGAGAAGCTGCAGGCCAGCCTGACGGATCTACGCAGGACGGGTCGCTTTTGAGTGATTGGATCACAGAATGATGTTAAAATCTGAGTGAACGAAGACAATAATAAAAACAGCAACAACAACAGCAGCAGTAGCAACAGCAGCAACACAAATACTAACAACAACAACAACAGCGACGGCAGCAGCAATTACGGCAGCTACAGCAACAACAATAATGAGAAAAAATAACAAACAACAACAACAACAACAACAACAACAACAACAACAACAACAACGATGTAAGGAACAAGAGCAACATCACCAACAACTTTACCACCACCACCACCCCACCACCACCACCAGCAACAACAACAACAACAACAACAACAAAGGCAACAACAGCAACAATAGCATGCATAGTGGGAATGACACAATGCCAGTGATCAAACCTTACAAGAAATACAATTTCAGAGCGGCAGACAGTTCAGTCGGTAGTGCCCTCGTTTGATGAGTAGGAGGATTGTGGTTCAAAACCTATTTATCTAATTATCTACGGAAGTTATACGGTCCTTTTTAAACACAGGCTGATCATTTTAAGGTCTTGGTATAAGACATCAGGAGTTTGTTGTTTGATTTATTCTTAAAATATAATATCTATAACTAGTCTTTCTCGCAGATGGGTCCCAAGTCTAACGTCTAGCAATTTCAATGTGCTGTCACGCAGACGGTGTGGTGCCCGAGTTGGCATCTACCTAGCTGCCCTTAATGAATTTTTTTTTAATATTCTCAGTCGACAATGATCTTGACTCTCGAACATAATACAACATATCCAACGTGTGTTATTGCTTTTTTTATTGTGACCTATTTTATTTTCTATCATTTCTCAGTTAGTGCTCTCGTCCCTGGGTAAGATTTTTACGACACTTAGGGGAAGGTAAAACTAACCAGAGAAAACATTTTCGCCCTGTTTCATTACTGAGAGTCAAACCCCCTAACCGCTTCGACTGTGTGATAGCACGTAAAATTTCTAAAATGATCAGACGTTACACTTGGAACCCATTCTGAATATGGCCTTGCTGCAGCCAACTCAACCGCCTATCCACATTGATTTTTTACAACCTTTGAAAACTGGCGCAAAATTCTTGTCTCGGACTGGTGCTAGATGACACAACTGAAATAGAGATGATATCAACATGTGCTTATCTCGCTTTTCGCGTCAAAATTGATGCAGTCATGTAACATAATATTTGGAACTGTTGCAAGAAGTGAACAACACAAAACATATAATCGATATACGGACATTAATTCCTATAGGATTCTTGGAAGGATGCGCCTATATTTATTTTGTAACCATTGAACGCAGATTTTTTGTTTGTTTCTATTTGTAAGAGTGTGTGGGTGTGCGCGTCGTCTTTCTCATTGTCTTTATTAGAAACTGGTGTGTAGCAAAAACGCAGCATACGAGTGGGACCATACGTCACTCTTCGCTTCTCTCTCTCTCTCTCTCTCTCTCTCTCTCTCTCTCTCTCTCTGTTTCTCTCTCTCTCTCTCTCTCTCTCTTTCTCCAAATTACATTTCGGTACATGTATACATAATACAACATATCCAACGTGTGTTATTGCTTTTTTTATTGTGACCTATTTTATTTTCTATCATTTACACATTGGTGTGCAGAACACAAAGAGCCTAACTCGTGTACTTATTACATCGCGTAATATTAGGCGCTCTGGGTTGTTTGTATGTCATTCTTGAAAAATCGACGCACTACTCTTTTTAGTATTATTATTACATGTATATGCCCCACATTTGTTTGTTCTATTTTTAACTTCCAGTATCAAAATCTAGGCAATAATATTGACTGGGCCACAAGACTAACGTCTGACAATTGCATGAAGAGATAGTGAGGACTTGTTTCAGTCCGTCATAGTGACACTGACCTACTCAGTAGATAACAAGCGGCTGGATTGGGATTTGAACACGCATCGCTACCATTAGATGTAGCGTGCAATACCCACTGATCTATCTCACTCCTCTTTTACAGTATAATATATATATATATATATATATATATGGTTCTGAGTAAGATTGATCCACCCTACTTTCTGTGTTTTATTTTAAAAGTATACTAGTATGAATACGGATGAACTGAGTTCTCAACGAATCAACTTATTGAAAACACAAGATTCTCTTGTTTTCAGTTGACTAGAGATTGTATGTTCGACATGTTTATGTATAACAAATTCATGGATAGATCATAGTCGCTGCTTTTGGACAAATCTAAGGTAAATAGAGAAGAGAGAGAGAGAGAGAGAGAGGGAGAGAGAGAGAGAGAGACAGAGACATGCAGACAGACAGACAGAGCAAAGGGATAAAT
>RQTK01001259.1:50607-125879 GCA_003991915.1 Elysia chlorotica
GTTTTGTTGTTGCTTAGCGTCCTATGTCAGCCCTATATAGGCTATATTCAGTGAGAATTATAACGTCTTGACAAGTTTATGTTCTGCCACACAGATACAGGGCAGGGATACCATGACTGTCTCGCCCTGTCAGATCATACTGACACTGACTTCAACCGGTAGAGGGATGCTAACTTATACAGCTTATTCTCTCTAGTTGACCTGGAAACCATGCTTCTGTAATCTGAACATTTTCCACAACCACTGCCATGATAAGCACTCTTCATCAAATATCTAATTTGGTTTAGAGAAGATATTAGACCCATTATGAGCTGCAGGTTGAATGCTGCAGATAAGACTTTAAAGACCTTGGGATACAGGACCCCAAAAATGAAGACAAGAGGCGAGGGAATCGGCACCTGCATCCAATCAAAGTTCCATCCTAAGATTTACCAAACCTGCGGAATGTGATTATGACATTCGTTATCATGTAAATCTGAGACCTGTTTTTTTGTTGCTGTGGTTATTTGACTGGTTTCTCAACGTCTTTTGACACCAGCTACTACTAGGCTTAAAATCCAAAGTCTAATTTCTTGTATGTGCTACCGCCCTGAGATGTAGGGGTAGGAGTGGATGCCAGGACTTGTGTCTCAGCTGGTCAAGTTAAACTGTAATGACATAGAACCAATCAGTAGAGAGCAAGGTGATTTGATACAAATTGGAAACCAAGACTTCCAGATCACAATTATTATTATGGTGTGTTTCCCATTTCTTCATCTACATCTATTTTGAATTTTTAGGAAAACATGAGACAAAAATTAGCGCATCTCTGGAGCACATTGAGACAAACAATTTTTGAATGGCCTTAAAAAATAACGATGAATCTTATCTAGTAAGAGAACCCGAAGTTAAACCCATTCAACTTCAATGTCACAACGTCTGTCAAGGTTCATCGCAAACAATGGCCTCCGATAGAAAGTGTTGAATTTTATTCAGAAAAATACATGAATACAATTTTGTCCTCAGAGTTATACAAGGGAAGCCAATAACAAAAAATGTACATCCTAAATATCATCTCATACATTTCATGGGCACAAGAAAGATTTTATTTAAAAGTCAGATTGAAAAAAAAACAAAAAACTATTCAATTTGTTGGAGTCCTGTTGCTTTCGACAAAGTGGCAAAATAATCCCATACCAAACTCACCACTAAGTTCACATATCAGTTATTAAAAAAAAAATTGGCTCTTTTTTTTTTTGCATTTGCCTTTTCTAAAGTTTCAATACATTTGTTCTAAATTCATCTTTTCCACAAATCCATTCTTACAAATATTCAAAACACCTTTGGGTTCATTTCATAATCGAAATAACACAAAATCGTTGCTGAGGATAATTATTCATACTATCTAAAATGTGTTACTCGATACTTATATTTTACCATTCAATAAACATTATTTCATAATAGTTAATACAAGAAATATATAACAAATTATCGCACAGAGTTGTATTCACTCTGTAATGTATCCTAATACATGCATAAATATGGGTAGCCAAATTTATATAAATAAAAAAAACAACAAACAAAAACAAAAATGTTGATTAAGCTGCAATTCCCATATCAGATCATTTAAAAACTGTACACACCACTGATATAATACTGGTCACAAATTTAGGTGAATTCTGTCATAGAAGACTGGTTAAACTAACTTTCCTGTGGTCACACACAAATCTTGAGCAACATTCTTTGTTTTGAATACTTTGAAACAAAGGCGAGGCCTGATTTTATCTACTTACTTTTATCCCATGATCAAATGCCATTAGATCATATTTTGAATGGCAAATTTCAAGTTCTGATCTAAACCAGATCCTATCAAAACCTTAATTTTCTCAACTTAAAATATTTTTCTTTAGCGTAACTTTTCTTCTTTTAAAAAGATTTAACCCAGGTCTTGGAGAGAAGTAAAATAAGAAGAATTAGTGGATGATTTGGCTTAAAATTCTACGCCACCTTGTATCTATGATAGTTGATACTAGCATGTACAATAAATATTGTGGCAAAAAAAAACAAAAAAACAACAGGATGAAACCCTGTCAATATCCCCTTGAGAAAAACAGTGGATGATTTTGCTTAAAATTCTACGCCACCTTTTATCTATGATACTAGCATGTACAATAAATAACGTGGCAAAAAAACCAACAGGATGAAACGCTGTCAATATAGCATTGAGAGAAACAATTAGTGGATGATTTTGCTTAAAATTCTACGCCACCTTTTATCTATGATACTAACATGTACAATCAACATTGCTGGAAAAAAAAAAACAAAAAAAAAAACAACAGGATGAAACCCTGTCAATATCGCCTTGAGAAGAAGAATCTCCTCATGGATTGATGTAGTGAAAGACACAGTCGTACTTTGATACAGCCCCGAGCAGCGGAAGGCTCTGGGCTAGGGCTGGCTAAAGTCTGTCTCAGACCAGGCGCTCTCCATGTCACTGTTGTAATCAGGCTGGCAGACACAACAAATATGGCAGGAAGAGAAAGCACAAATAGAAAGTTAATGTCAAACAATCATTTGTCAATATCAAATATAAATAGCTAGAGGTAATATTAAAAGAGTTCTATCAGCAGTTTTGGTACAGAAGTATCACCACAACAAACACTGTAAAGCATTGGAGGCTGGTAAAAAAAACAAAAACTGATTAGGGCTAATGGCCAAGTATGTAATAACTTGTTATAGCACAAACTTTTGATTTTGTTTTTCTCAAAAGCGCAAAAAAGTGTGGATGAAACCTCTTAAAGACACAAATTTAAGAACTAAGTCTAATAATAGGCAAAGAAGATTTTTCAGCACAGTTTGCAAATTAACAGGTGAGTGGTTTTTCTCATGGCTAAGTCATGTTGGCATGTTGGCTGCAAGTAATTAAGCGATGGTGTTGAAAGATCCTCCAGTCTACATTGCTCTTGTTAAGTTGACCTACAGGGAATATTACTAAAATACATTGACTTATGTAATAACTGTCAATCATTGCTCTTTATCATGATACGCTAAGAATTTGACCAAAAGAGGTCCTAGGAAAAGAAGTTCCATGAATTTAAAAATTGACCCATAGGAATCCACTTATGCAAAGAGAGTTATTATTGACATCGCACTATTTTTTTGTATTGAGGTGCCAATGTATCAGATCATTTTAAATTTCATAGGGATAAAAGAATAAATAAAAAAATGTTCTTAAATCCAAGAGTGTTTTTTATTGTAATAGCAGCATCCCTTAATGATATAAAATAATCATATGAAATGCCTGACACAAGTGCCGGCAAGATATAAATAATGTATTTTCAGGGGCCAGACACCTGTGGTCAGTACAATGCTAGTGAGCGACACGTTTTCTTTGACTTACGTCTCCGTCGCTAGCGTTCATCATCTCCTCAGCCTCCACATCATAGGAGCTGTCCAGGCCGTGCTCGTTGTGCTTCTCGATCCGCTTGTTGGCCTCCCGCGCCTGGCTGTTGTTGGGGTCCAAGCTGTAGGATTGAAATATAAAATAAAAGGATGAAAAAAAATTATAATTTTATCATGAAAGCAATATGTAGATCAAATAATTTCTGAATCATTTCAAGGTCAACAGTTTGACGCCACATTTGCAAGCAATGTCATTCTTATGTTGGTTCAAAATGCACAAAAATATGTCTAAAAGACATTTATTTGTCTATTGCGTTTGGTGGGGTGTTTGTAAATAAAGTAACCATCCCGTGATGCCAACCGGATGCTCATTTATTTACCTAACTTTTTCGTGTAAACCTTCAAAGCAATGAAAACAAGACATTAACCCTCAATAAACTTTTACTTTAACTTTGACCAGCCAACTTTTTTTTATTTACTGAAATCTATAAATGTACAGAATATTGGCATCACTGACCAGCATCAAGATTTTTGTGTGTTCAGGTTTCTTAACTCTTTGGAAATGGAAGAATGCTAGTTTAATAATATTCTATCTACAGATCAATACAAATTGTTTCTTTCAGAAGCCATGATTCAATCATTTTATGCTTCAAAAGGATCATTTACTTTTGAAAAGACATTTTGAAAATCTTTTTCACTGAGGAACCCCAAAAAACCTATGGCAAAGTGTGTAAAAATCTCGCCAGTTAACACCCAACGTCTCAAATTTGTCTCTATCATAGCCAACTCTCAAGACTAAAGTGTGACAATTTTACCCGGTGCAACACAGAGACAGGCCAGGCATACCAGGACTTCTCTCGCAACCAATCCAACTAATAGGGAATAAGACAGTCTGATCTGGGATTTGACCCAAAACCTCCTAATTAGAAGCTGCCTGCTCTACCTTTGGACCACCAATCTCCAAGATTATAGAGAAGGACGAAACAAGGAGCATTGTTGGCTCAGTAAGCCTCAGCATTGACATGCAGGAGGTAAAGATTACAATTCTGAGTCCCTATCTTCATATTAAAGGCCTTGCTTCAACCAGTCCCATAGCAAAAACAAAGACCACAGGTAAGGAAACCTGCATCAGCATCCTATCATAGGTCTATCTTAGACTTAGGGAGCCAATAGGCGATCAGAAAACTCCATGCCTAGGGGACATGCTGATGTCATTAATTATTATCATTTGGATCACAAGGCCTGTAATGGAATCTATGAGAAACCCATGGAGTGTATAACCATTAGAAAAATATAGTCAAGGAAAAACCCTTTGCCCCAACGGACCTGAGTGAGATGTTATACTCGTGCAGCGCCTCCTGGTGGTGGTTCATCCTCGCCAGGCAATCCGCCAGCTGCTGGTGGAGTCGCGTTGTGCTGTGGTGTTCCAACATCTGGCGCAGGCTGGCGTTTTGGGGAAGCAAAAGAAACATTAATTTCTTATCGACATGGAATGAGTTGAGTTTCCTTAAAAAGGTACAGACAAGTATTTAACCGTTTCAAAAGAGCAATGGTATGAGGGTTCCCATTTATTTTAATGTCTAAAGTGACACCAAGATACTTGTATGCGTCTACTTTCTCAAACTCCTCGCCTTTTATAAAAAGGGGGGACATTTATTCTTCCTGAAATCGATAATAATCTCTTTTGTTTCATTAACTTTCAAAAGCAGGTAATGGTCTTCACACCAACTGACAAACCAACGGATTGTCTCTCTGTAGTTTGCTTCTTCTTCTCTTATTAATCCTAGAATTGACGTGTCATCCGCAAATTTTAATAAACGAGTATCATTTTGGTTAGTAATTGCACAACCATTAGTGTATATGGTAAATAATACAGGTGATAAAACATCTCCCTGAGGAGCTCCAGTGCTAGTGGAAATAGTATCTGAAATAATAGTATAGGAACAGTTCTCTTTTTCAATGTTGTTTAACTTTAGATATTGAAGCCTTGATGTTAGAAAGTTAATGATCCAAGCAATCAGATTTATGT
Source organism: Elysia chlorotica (assembly GCA_003991915.1). Classification (NCBI taxonomy): domain Eukaryota; kingdom Metazoa; phylum Mollusca; class Gastropoda; family Plakobranchidae; genus Elysia; species Elysia chlorotica. The sequence continues at coordinate 56,018 of RQTK01001259.1, forward strand.
TCAAATTAATCTTTTGCAATTTAGATATCACCAGGCGTGGTTACATGATTTTGAAAGCTGGCGAAAAATCTATAAACATTATTCTACAATAATTCCCAGGAACATCAAGATGTTTGTAAACGCTGTGTAGAAATACATCTTGCATCTTCAACACTTCTTTTCTCTCTATAAGAAAACTGCATGGGATCTTGAAAAGCAGAAAAGCACTTCTTAAGCTCATTCACAATAATCTTTTCTAAACATATTTTGAGACCACAGAGGTTAAGGCAACCGGCCTAAGATCATTTAATTCTTTAAACGTAGATTTTTTATGCACAGGAATTATTTCAGATGATATTTTCCGACCAATGTTCTATTGTCCAGCTAAACTGGACACCCTACCAGGCATCAGCCAACTAATGCTTAATAACACACACACACACACACACACACAATTATTAACGAGAAGGAAAGATGTCATTGTGCATTTATCTTCCACTGACACCGACCCAACGTGTAGGGGACAAAATCAGGCAAACAAATTTTCAATCAACCATAATTATGCTTTCAACAAGGGACCTCCTGACTGAAAAACCAAATCTCCATCACTTGCCCCACCCCCCTCCCCATTATTCACTATCCAGTGTTCATCCGAAACAGACACCGGGTCCCCCACTCACAGCTCGACGCCCTTGACGTAGTCTTGCTCCTGGATGAGCAGGTCCACCATCAGGTAGACAGGCTCCAGCAGGTGGGGGTCGGAGGTCATGGCTCGGTTCAGGTACTGCTTCGCCTGCAAAAAAATAAAAATTGACGAAAAAAGTGGGTCTTGATTATGGTGCAGGAGTAGCATTGTGTGGCTGTGGAGAGAGGGCGGGTGGGTAAAAGCACTTGAGCATCGCTGGATAATCATAGAAAACTCAGTTTTAGAATCTATATATTATGCATAATTGAATTATGATCTAAAACTGGCAAACGATTAATTCATTCATTGTATTATAGGCACTATAAATTTGTCTCATCATAAATATAAAAAAAAATGAATATAAGTTGTGACTATTTAGCGCTTTTTGTCAGCTCAGGCATACATATGCAGCGAATAAATTCACAATAACATCTTCTTACTTTAGCAACACAACTTGGATCTTTGGCTAGCACCGATGCGATGAGCTGAGGATAAAAGTAGAAAAATAAAATAAAATATCTAAAAATTATTCAACATTGTTGATCCAATTTTGACAATTTAAACTATACATTATTTTGAAATTGGGGGTGGACCGATATGACAGGAAAAGTTTAATTCAATATCCACATTGCAGCAATTAACTATCTAAACATTTTCTATAACCTTTAATACTCTCTGATAAAAAATAATCAGATCATCATGAGTACAATAACTTGATATGTCACTAAATAATTTAAAAAAATTAAAGGATTAGATAAATCAAACAAAGAAACAAAGAATGTGTACAAATTGACAGAGCAAAAAATATTGTCAATAACATGAACTACTGAAATGGATGGAAATATGCAACAATATCACAAGACAAATCTAGTGGCAGCTCAGCCTCAGCCCCCCGGCCACAAACCCGTCAAGAAAAAAAACCTTTGCCCCAACAGACCTGAGCGAGATGTTATACTCATGCAGCGCCTCCTGGTGGTGGTTCATCCTCGCCAGGCAGTCCGCCAGCTGCTGGTGGAGTCGGGTTGTGCTGTGGTGTTCTAACATCTGACGCAGGCTGGTAGCAAAAGGGAATCCATCAAACATTCCTCTAAATATCTAAAAATACACTTGTGTAAGCCATTTAAGAGCCAAAAATTTTTTTTACAAAAAAGACTAAATAATCCTTTCAGGATATTTTTTTTCTCATGAAAAATCATAAAAGATATAATATGAAATTGCAGCCTGTTAAAATTTATTGTAAGAAATTTATTCAGGAAAAAACCTGCTGTCAAACCTATTGCGGCTTGCCTGCCAAGTAATAAAAATTGAGGCTTTTGCTAGAATATGTTTAGATAGATACAATTGTGACAAATGGGTTGGATTGTGAAAGCTCCAGTTATAGGAATAGTTTTTCCATGATGATTCATAAATCTTACATAATAAAAACTGGCCCTGAACTGACTCATTTCCCCCTCCCTCTTTTCAAGGGATCAAGAGGAGTAGAATATGGACTGATGAAAACAGACATTGCAACGAGTATTGAAGATGAATTAAGTGCAGCTGGAATGACCTGAAGAAAAACCTGAAGAGTACTTGACAAAGGGTTGATTGGAGAAATATTATTTGTTAGAGCCCTATGTTCCCCAAGTAGGGTGTTTCTATAAAACTAGCTTTGGAAACTCTGACCCAACCCTATTATCCAAAACAAACAAGCCTAGACAAAGAAAAGCGATGCTACTACGTTATTCGTCCCATTGCTGTTTATACATGGAACATGTCCAAACATTATTTATTTTCAATGTCTTTTTTATGTGTTTAGATAACGACTGCATAATACTTTTAAAGTTCAATCCAATTCAAGGGGTGAACATCCATTATTTTACTTTGTATATTTTCTTTTTTTTATTGTTCTTCATATCAAGTCTGAAAACTTCTTTGAAGGCTTTCTCACCATTTTGTGACATGTCATCTGCTGCTTTACAAAAACAAAATAAAAAGTAAAAATCATTTTTCATCGGTTTAAATCTTTTCTGAACATAGAATCTGCATACTTCTGGTGATATTTTCCTACCATTTTTCTAATGTCCAGCTTCACTGGACACCCTGCCAGGCATCAGCCAACAAATGCTTCATAATATAAACACACACACACACAATTATTAACGAGACGGAAAGATGTCATTGTGTATTTATCTTCCACTGACAGCGACGTCAGGCAAACATATTTTTGGTTGATCGTGGGCTTTGAACGAGAGACCTCCTGATTGGAAAACCAAATCTCCATCACTTGCCCCACCCCCTCCCCATTATTCACTGTCCAGCGATCATCCCAATCAGACGCCGGGTCCCTCACTCACAGCTCGACGCCCTTGACGTAGTCTTGCTCCTGGATGAGCAGGTCCACCATCAGGTAGACAGGCTCCAGCAGGTGGGGGTCGGAGGTCATGGCTCGGTTCAGGTACTGCTTCGCCTGCACGGATCAGATAGAAGGCGAAAAATTGTGTGCCGTGATTATGGTACAGGAGTAGCATTGTGTGTGTGAGAAGGAGTGGGAGGGGGGTAAAAGCAATTGAGAAACACTGGATAATAATAGAAAAAAGTTTTTGAATCTATATCTGCATAATTGAATTTTGTCTTTTTGATCTCAAATATGTAAACAATTGATTCATTGATTGTATAATGGACACTATCAATTTGTCTTATCATAAATATAAACAAAAATGAATATGAGTTGCGACTATTTATCACTTTTTGTCAGCTGAGGCATACATGAACAAAATGATGTGCCAAGAAAAATAATCATAAAATTTTTTTTAAAAATATTTTTATATGCATAATGGTAAAAAGTGAGATTGTTTATAGAGCTTTACCAAACACCCATACAAACACTGATGAAACAAATCTTTCAATAGCAAGAAAGGAAAACTTTAAGACATTTGAAAGTCCTGACAACAAATTTCAAATCAAGAATCTGTATTAAGTTCTACAATATCATACTCATTTCAAAATAAATTGTTTTTATTGGTAAAACTAAGGTAAAGCAAGTCTTTCAACAGCCAAAAAAAAAGAAGCCAACAAGTTGTACAATATTAAACTGATGTCACAATAAATTCAATGTTCAATGATGAAATTAATAAAAAAAAACAAAAAACATGATGTCACAATAAATTCAATGTTCAATGATGAAATTAATAAAAAAAAACAAAAAACATTTTCTTACTTTGGCAACACAACTTGGATCTTTGGCTAGCACTGAAGCGATGAGCTGAGGATAAAAGTAGAAAAATAAAATAAAATATCTAAAAATTATTCAACACTGTTGATCCAATTTTGACAATTTAAACTATACATTATTTTGAAATTGGGGGTGGACCGATATGACAGGAAAAGTTTAATTCAATATCCATATTGCAGCAATTAACAATCTAAACCTTTTCTATAACCTTTAATACTCTCTAATCAACAATAATCAGAACCATCATGAGCACAATAACTTGATATGTCACTAAATAATTTTTTAAATTAAAGGATTAGATAAGACAAACAAACAAACAAACAAAAAATGATGTGTACAAATTGGCAGAGCTAAATATATTGTCACCAACACGAACTATGGAAATGGATGGAAATATGCAACAATGTCACAGGATAAATCTACTGGCAGCTCATACTCATCCCCCAGCCCCAAAACAGACATTTTTCAAGAGCACTTATTTCAACAGGGACAAAAGACGAGCTTTATTGGTGAAAAAACTACACCATATCAAAGTAAACATGAATATTTCTGATACTATTTCCTGTCCTAATGTCATTATTGAAGTTTTGCTTGAACAAGTGTAGACACCAATCAGACTCATTTTGCTAACTTGCTTTACAGCACCTACATTGCATCTTCTTTAATACATAAAGCTTGTTTTTCTTTCATTACCCTCTACATTCTATGCAATTGTGACATTTGCCTAATAGTCGGGGCATTGGGTCACGATTGAGAAGATGTTTGATTTGATCTCTGGTTGGACACAAATTCTTTCTGGTCCGATTGTGTAAACCAGAAATAGAGTGGGTCATAACACACGGTAAAATTAAAATTTCACAAGAAAAACGAAAACATTAACTCTAGGTTCCCCAAACCTATGTTATAGTTAAAGAGTTTGAGACAAACTTTACTTTTTTTTTTCGTTGTAAGTACTCACTGTGCAGGTCCTTGCGTTGTTCCCGATGGTTTTGAACGCTCTCGTGGCCCAGGCCAGAGCTTCTTTGATCTTCCTGTTGCTCATGTAGCAGCCAATCAAACCTGGGAAATGTCAAAAGGTGACCAACTCAATCCAGATGTCAGATTCAATCAGTTTCTATCCTTAAACAGATCCCACCACTCACAAATATAATAAATAAGATACTTGCCTTTTTTCATAAACATTGCAATAGATGATGTTCCTAATAAATAGCAAAATTGCAGTATTAATATCAGTTTAGTAAAAAATGGGTGTAATCAAATTACTTCTAGAGATATAACTTTTGGTAACTTTTACGAGGGCAACCATCTATTCTACAGTTTTCTTTAAAAAAAAACAAAAAAAAATCGAACACAACTCCCCCCTCCCAAACAAAAAAATCACTGAAACGTCAATAGAAACCAGGTAAAAGAAAATCTCAGCCACACCGACCTTGATAAGCCTCGAATCTGTTGGGCGCCATGCGCACAGCTTCCTGGAAGTGCTGGATCGCCTGTGGACTTTTCTTCATGTCGAGGAGAGCAGAGCCTTTCAGAACCAGGGCCTGCACCGACAGGTTGTCAAGGTTGTACGCCTGGTCAAGGGTTGACATTGAATATTGGACTGACATTAATATCTCAACTTTTTTTTGTGTGTGCTTCAAAACAATGGAATCAAAGAAAGTTGAATAGAGTAAAGCTTCTCCAATTTGACCCTATCCTTTTGAAAAAGATTATTTTTTATATTTATATTTTGGTTCTGAGTTGTCACCATGTCTATGTATTTTTATCAAATTAATTGAAAAATAGCCCAAAATTATGATTATAGATTTTTCACTTAATCTCTTGATTCCAAAGTCTCGTTTTTATAGGCAGAAAGAACTCTGTTAGGATTACTGTATTCATAACATCACAAAAACACAAAGAAACTGATCTAAAATCAATGCAACATAATAAGATCAAAATGACTTAACAACACAATAATTTGAACAAGGTTGTAAGCCTGGTCAAGGGTTGACATTGGAAGATCAGACTGACATTGAAATCTTAACTTTTTTTAATTGATTGCTCCAAAACAATGGTATCAAAGAAAGTTTAAAAGAGTAAAGGCAAAGGTCAAGATTTGGACATTTTGAGTTATTTACAGCGCGTTAAGAAGAATCAAATGCACCTCAAGGAATTAAAATTTTTTAAAGCTATCATTTCTAGACAATACTTTTAACTTGGAAACAAAAAAGTCAATACAGAGTAGTTTCTCTTTATGAAGTGGGTTCTAGCTAACGTATGTTTGTATATCAGCAACTTGTGCCCGATTCACACTGGTGGCCCCACATAGGCTTACCTTCTGAAAAAGTTAAACTTCAAGTTTTTTCAAACTTTTTTCTCACAACCATTATGTATTTTAACTCAGTATTTTGTTAGTGAGTTATATGCATATATCCTCTCTTAGTATTTTTATTAGTTAGTCATATGTTTATACCCTGTCCACCTTTATAAGCGATCTGAGGCTCTCAATTGAGCTACATTTTTGAGCCAGCCACCAACCTTCTGAGCACAGTACACTGCTCGGATCGTCTTGCTCTTGCTGTTGTTGGGAGAGTGCAGGGCCAGAGAACTGTATCCCATGGCAACCCACGGCTCGACTGACGTCTCTGACACAGACATCAGGCTTTGAGCAAGGCTGGAACAAAAATTGATCTCTTCAATATTCTAAATGATTTTTATTTAAGCAATGCACATCCAAAGCCTTTAAATGTGAATCGCATTTAAACAAAGTTAGATGTTTAGACAACACTAATAAGAAAAACTACAATTATATTTGATTTTTTTTCCCCAATATTTTTTTAATGACCAAAATGAGTAAATAGGCTATCTTTTGGACAGGTCTCAGAACAAAATCTGACAATTTTATGTTCTGCCATTCAGAAATTGACTTTTGTTTCAGCCGATCACATTACACTGACACAGTATCAAACACTAGGCAGAAAGGGGGCCAGTCTACTCTGAATTTCAACCTGGAACAAAACACATATGTGAGGCAAACAGGGTGAGTCAGGGTTAATAGTGTGTTTATCAGCAAATGCATTTTAAGAGTTTGAAAAAATTATACCTCTACTATCATTTCCAGAACCAGAAATATTTTACTTTATATGAAAATGAAAAAGCTAAAGAAAGAGTAGTTTTACTGTGTTTAGATGGCTCTAGCTCAAATTTTATAGCAGTGACTTGTGCCTGATTCACCCCGGTTGCCTCACATATGGATATATGTATTTATCCCCAAAAATTATAGAGGGACAAGGCTGCCCACTTAATTGTCTCAAAAGTCCCTCATTCGATTCCCAGATCATGCTAATACTTTCTTTCCTGGTAAGGTTGTTGACCAACAAAGAGTTAAACTAGGAAAAAAAGTCGCTATACCCGTCCAAGGATAAAAAAAATAATTAAAGAGCAAAAAAAAAAACAACTTACGCATGTAATTCTGCTGTTTTCTTTTCTTTTGACAAGAGATACGCATAAACGTCCATGTTCTTCAAACATAAAGGATCAAGGGTGTGGGCCTGATGAGAGGACAAAGTTACTACATGAAAGAATAAAATATGAACACATAAAAAAATAATCCCTATTATTTTATTACAAATCTGTACCAAGAGGGTTTTAAAAGAAAAGACAAAAAAATGTTTCAACCAAAAGCACTCTGATTATCATTATTTCATAAAACAATAAACAAAGTATTTCAAATTAAAAAAAAACAAACAACCGAAATCAAAACACACAACCATCTGAAAATAAAATGAACATTTAATCCACAATGACTTGAATTACAAACTTAAGTCTGTACAAGTGCGAGATAAGATGAACCTTATTAAACACCCTGGGAGAAATTAAAGCATGGTAGCATAGAGAATTACAAAATATAATCCCTTGGCAACCTTCACTGTACTCTGACTTGGCCTTTTTAAAAAAAATTGAAAATCCGTAAATTTACGGAAGTTTGTATCGCTGCAAAGATTCAAATTAGTTCAATTCACTCCACAAAGACTCACCCTCCTGAACTGGGCCATGGCCTGTGTGTAGTGGCCTCCGTGAAAGCACGCCTCACCAAGGCTGTTCAACACGAGGACGTTGTCCTTCAAGCCATGCTGGCAAAACACAGGATAGGATGGGAGGAAAATATGTTTCACGATGGAAAATTAAAATGAATAACCAACTATCACTTCTGTTGATTTAATCACAAGAATTATAAGTTATATTCGATCGATGCCCAACAGAGACTTTTTTCGAGTAAATCAGGATTTTAAAAAAATAATTATATTATGCTTTATAATTATTTGAGTACATGGAAATTCATTAACAAGAAAACAAGCTGCCAACAATGAGTTGGCCCAACATTATGCAAACGAAAGAAAAAAACAAAATATCTCAAACTAGCAGTGATGGCTTTAAAAGGAAAGTCAAAAAGTCTTTTAAAGAACCAGACTCTTCAAATGAAGAGACATCCCTCAAACTCCAGAGCATGTCCTCACGGCATGCCACTCTTATTCCTAGCTCAGGCAAACAATGTGACCTTCAGATACAACACTAGAGCAGAAATTATGGGGTACCCTGGAAACCTTACAACAGACTGCCTCTTTTATCGAGGAGGCCAAACTAAAAATCTTTAAGATTTGGGCACATTAAAAATGAACACAGAAAAAGAAGAAGAATTCATTTTTGGGGGGAAATTCATTAAGTTGATAAAAAGTTGACATCACTGAGATTTACTTTCGATTTTTAGACATCATGCTTTAAAGGAGAATCAGAAAAACTTGCAAATACTTAACTTTAACAATTTATTTACAACCACTTACTACATGTGTGTAAGAATATAAGAATATAACTTTGGGTATGAATGACTAATTAGAGCTACTGTTTCATCATTATAAAACGGAAACATAATGTTGATGAGGACTCTTACTACTAGTCTTGACCCATGCAGACAAACAATGCCTCACCTTGGTAGTAAAGAGGCTTATCTCATCTCTAAAATACTTTAAAAAATGAGGTTGATTGTGCAACAACTAAAGTGGCAAATGCATTTTCCATCAGTCCCAAAACTCCTCCTTACATTTGGCTCCATAGCCCTGAATGTTGAGATGGCATTGCTGTATTCTTTCGCAGCGATGTGTGCATGGCCCTTGATCCAACTGTTCAGCCTGTTAACATAACACATAAGAGCAAGTGGTTACAACTTCAGAATAAAGGAAATGCAATTGTAATACAGTGGAACACGTTTAAACCGAAGATGAAAAATTGGTATCGCTGAGATTTACTTTTGATTTTTAGACTTCGTGCTTTAAAGGAGAATCAGAAAAACTTGCAAATACTTAACTTGCACAATTTATTAACTAATACTTACTACATGTGTGTAAGAATATGATGAGGACTTTGGGCATGAAACACTAATTAGAGCTACTGTTTCAACATTATAAAACGGAAACAAAACGTTGATGAGGACTTTTACTAGTCTTAACCCATGCAGACAAACAATGCATCACCTTGGTAGTAAAGAGGCTTATCTCATCCCTAAAATACTAAAAAATGAGGTTGATTGTGAAACAACTAAAGTGGCAAATGCATTTTCGATCCATCCCAAAAACTCCTTCTTACATTTGGCTCCATAGCCCTGAATGTTGAGATTGCATTGCTGTATTCTTTCGCAGCGATGTGTGCATGTCCCTTGATCCAACTGTTCAGCCTGTAAAAACAGCACATATGAGCAAGTGGTTACAACTTCAGAATAAAGAAAATGCAATAGTAATAATGTTATCAAAAGTTTTTAAAATTTAAAGAAAAACAGCTAGTGATTGTTTTGTTACTTTCTGTTCAAATGAAGTACAACCCTCCCCACTCAGGGGATATGTGGTTACGACTTTCCTTACTCTCTACTTCTACTTTGATTGCAGGTCAAAGACTAGATAGTTATAATGTATGGTAGCGTTTCTTACTGATTGTGCAATCCTATAGAGTTTACACATAAAGTATAACAAACAATAACTAAAGCATTAAATTTATACCACAAAAATAATATCTTCTTATGTGTTTATAAAAAATTACTCTTACTCATAACACCATAAACAAACTGGCCATTGTGACAGCAACTATCTAAACAGAGCTGTCCTAGTAGCCTGAGAAGTTATAACCAAATTTTGTTGTTGTTTTTTTAATTATTAGATTGATGCTCCATATGTTGAGCAGTCTCACTAAAATTCAGATTTAACTATATAGCAGGTTATACTTCTTGTCCTCTACTGCACCAAAATATACCTAGAAATCTAACTAGCAATCTAAACATCAGTTATAACATCATAACCAAATTTTGTTGTTGTTTTTTTAATTATTAGATTGATGCTCCACATGTTGAGCTAAAACACAGATTTAACTACATACCAGACATATATCCATAATTGTTATTGCTTGTCCTCTTTTCTACTGCACCAAAATATACCTAGAAATCTAACTAGCCACATATTGTTTACCAGTCATAAGAGGCCTGCGGAATGCCATTCATGATGTAGGCAATGACGTCCGCCCCTCGCATGCCCAGAGAGAGCAAGCCGGTGAGGGCCCCTAGAGCCAGAGGATGTTCTCTGAAAGGTGACACAGGAAATGAAAAGTAATATTTGGTTAGGTTTGCGCGCCTTAGTTATAAGTCTTAGGAATTGTATGCCAAAGCTGCAAATGCCTTGAAATAAAGTCCTGAACTTTTTCAAAACACTCAAAACCATACAAGCTCAGAATGTTTGCAATGTGAACCACAACTATTAACAAAAGTTTTGAAAAGTCAAAGAAAATATCTAATATATATATGATTAAGCAGTCATCAACTTGAGCTAATCTTTAAAAAACTTTGCCCTAATCTGTTTCTTATTTGTAATCTTACGGTCAATCACTAGCAACAATTCAAACCCATTATTACATTTTTTTCATTTCTGTTTGTCAGAAACCTCAAAGATATTTACATCAGCTTTTTACCTTTCCACTAAGAACCATGAAAATGTTGTGTTTCTTTTCTCCTTGAGAACTAAAAAGGTCAATATATAGTGTTTTACTATGTTAAAAGGGCTATAGCTCAAAACTTATAACAGCACCTTGTGCCTGATTAACCCTGGTGGTCTCACATATACAGTGGACTTAAAACTTGCCTGTCCTCTATAACACCATCCACTCAGAAGTTACTGTTTTCTATAACATACCCTTAACGCGTGATGGCGGACTGAAATTTAAAGAATATCACTTGGCCATTTCTAAACCTACTGTTGAATAAAGTTTCTATAGAAAAAGTGACCTATATAACACTGTGGACTTCAACCTCGAAACATTGCTGGCCAACAGGGCTCTGGCAGGGCAGATGGAGCTCTACATCCGTGGCAGGAAGTCCGTCTAGGAGAATAAACTCTACAAAAACTCTGGCCCTCCAGGTTGGGGGTTATGATATTGGGTTAACACCCCGGACATGTAAAAAAAACAAAATGTTACAGAAACCACAACAAAGAATTCCGACACCTACTTGGTTGAGGAAGTGACCTCTCTAGAAGAGCCTATGACGCGGACTGATGAAAGCCTTCGGGAAGTCAGTACGCTGACAAATCTTCTAACAACCAAGAAAAGACCAGGATAGGGACTGGAACATCAGAACCCTATATGAGACGGGGAGAAGTGCTCAAGTAAGCAAAGAAATGAAGAGATACAACTTGGAAATATTGGGCCTTTGTGAAACAAGATGGACAGGATCTGGAAGGGTAGTTCTCACAAGTGGGGAAACCATTATCTACTCCGGACTGGCAGAAGGCGAGACACACATGCATGGAGTCGCACTGATGATGTCACATAAGGCTACAGGAGCATTACTTTCTTGGGAACCACTGTCACCGCGAGTTCTCACCGCTAGGTTTAATTCAAAAGGAAGAAAAGTCACAGTTATACAGTGCTATGCACCCACAAACACAGCAGATATCGAAGATAAAGAGGACTTTTATGAGCAGATCCAGGCAGCCATAGACAAGACACCAAAAAGAGACATGAAGATTCTTATGGGAGACCTGAATGCAAAAGTGGGAGCTGACAATACAGACCGAGAACTGATTATGGGCAGGCACGGAGTCGGGGAGCAAAACGAAAATGGGGAACTCTTCACTGAATTTTGCTCCTTTAATCGAGAACTACAGACGTCCTACTGGGACCTAAATCGGCAGGTAAAGAAGAGTGCCAGACAAGACAAAAGAACCTTCATCGAAGAACTGACAACAGAAGCAGAGACAGCAGCTGGTCAGAGAAATATGAAGAGGCTATATGATATCACTAGAACACTCTCTGGAAAGACGAACTCCAGCAACCGTCCCATAAAAGACAAAGAAGGAAACACCATCCCAGGCGAAGAAGACCAAAGACGACGATGGGCAGAACACTTTAAAGAAACGCTAAACAGACCAGCACCATCAACCCCAGTGGACATCCCATCACAGACTGAACCTCTCAGCATAAATACAAATGCACCCAGCAAAGCAGAGATCACCAATGCCATCAAGTCTCTTAAATCAGGCAAGGCAGCTGGTCCAGACGGAATACCACCGGAGGCTCTTAAAGCAGACATTCAAACATCAACTGAGATGCTACATCCTCTTCTGAACAAGATCTGGGAACAGGAATGTGTACCAGAAGACTGGAAGAAGGGCTATCTTGTCAAGCTACCAAAGAAAGGGGACCTGTCCTCCTGCAACAACTGGAGAGGCATCATGCTACTATCCATCCCAGGGAAAGTATTGACAAGGATAATGCTAGAGCGACTGAAAACTGCACTTGACAAGAAACTGCGAGAAGAACAGGCAGGATTCCGCCAAGAAAGATCATGCACAGACCAAATTGCGACATTGCGCATCATTATCGAACAGTCTCTTGAGTGGCAGTCCCCGTTGTACACAGTCTTTGTAGATTTTCAAAAAGCGTTTGACAGTGTCGATAGAGAAACCATTTGGAAACTAATGCACTATTATGGTATCCCTACAAAGTTTATCACCATCATCCAAACACTCTACGAAGATGCCCCATGAAATGTTATCTCTTCTACCAGAAGATGCAGTGGACCAACACTGGCAACAACTCCGAGAAGTCTGGAAAACTGCGTGCTCTACAGTCCTTGGTAAAAAGACAAGAAAACACAAAGAATGGCTAACAACAGGCACATGGTCTCTTATCACAGAGAGAAAAGTTCTGAAGGACAAAATCAATGCAACACAGGATGTAGAACAAAAGCGAGAACTACAGACGTCCTACTGGGACCTAAATCGGCAGGTAAAGAAGAGTGCCAGACAAGACAAAAGAACCTTCATTGAAGAACTGACAACAGAAGCAGAGACAGCAGCTGGCCAGAGAAATATGAAGAGGCTATATGATATCACTAGAACACTCTCTGGAAAGAAGAACTCCAGCAACCGTCCCATAAAAGACAAAGAAGGAAACACCATCCCAGGCGAAGAAGACCAAAGACGACGATGGGCAGAACACTTTAAAGAAACGCTAAACAGACCAGCACCATCAACCCCAGTGGACATCCCATCACAGACTGAACCTCTCAGCATAAATACAAATGCACCCAGCAAAGCAGAGATCACCAATGCCATCAAGTCTCTTAAATCAGGCAAGGCAGCTGGTCCAGACGGAATACCACCGGAGGCTCTTAAAGCAGACATTCAAACATCAACTGAGATGCTACATCCTCTTCTGAACAAGATCTGGGAACAGGAATGTGTACCAGAAGACTGGAAGAAGGGCTATCTTGTCAAGCTACCAAAGAAAGGGGACCTGTCCTCCTGCAACAACTGGAGAGGCATCATGCTACTATCCATCCCAGGGAAAGTATTGACAAGGATAATGCTAGAGCGACTGAAAACTGCACTTGACAAGAAACTGCGAGAAGAACAGGCAGGATTCCGCCAAGAAAGATCATGCACAGACCAAATTGCGACATTGCGCATCATTATCGAACAGTCTCTTGAGTGGCAGTCCCCGTTGTACACAGTCTTTGTAGATTTTCAAAAAGCGTTTGACAGTGTCGATAGAGAAATCATTTGGAAACTAATGCACTATTATGGTATCCCTACAAAGTTTATCACCATCATCCAAACACTCTACGAAGATGCCACATGCCAAGTTATTCACGACGGAAAACTGACAGAGCCTTTTAATGTTCAAACTGGTGTTCGCCAAGGTTGTCTTCTCTCTCCAACAATATTCCTCATTGTGATCGACTGGGTCATGAGACAGGCCACAAAAAACCAGAGAACAGGCATCCAATGGACTCTGATGAGGCAATTGGAAGATCTTGACTTCGCAGATGACATCAGCCTCCTCTCCCACAAACTGGACGACGCACAAAAGAAACTCTGTCGAGTCGCAGAAGAAGCTGAAAAGACAGGACTCCAAATCAATATCAGCAAAACTGAGGTCATGAGGGTGAATAGCAAGCAGCAGAACCCAATTAGACTCCATGAAGAGGATATCAAAGAAGCAAACAAATTTACCTACTTGGGCAGCATAGTGAACAAAGATGGAGGGTCTGACGAGGACATCAAGTGTCGAATTAATAAAGCAAGGCAGGCTTTCATCACACTGAGACAAATTTGGAAATCGAAAACACTGTCAATTCACAACAAACTCAGAATCTTTAACACTAATGTAAAATCTGTCCTACTTTATGGCTCAGAAACATGGAGAGTAACAAAAACGAACTCTAAAAAGATTCAAGGATTTACCAACAGATGCCTCAGAAACATTCTTGGAGTACACTGGCCGGAAGTCATCTCAAATGAGGAATTATGGGAAAGAACAAGACAGACTCCAGTTGAGACCGAAATCATGAAGCGAAAGTGGGGATGGATCGGACACACTCTCCGAAAGCCTGCATCAAACATCACTAGGCAAGCCCTTGACTGGAACCCACAAGGAAAGAGGAAAGTAGGTCGTCCCAAACAATCCTGGAGAAGGAGTGTTGAAGAAGAAGTGAAGGCGTCAGGAACAACATGGGCAGAGCTAAGAAGGACCTGCCAAAATCGAGTCCGTTGGCGGAGCTTTGTTGAGGCCCTATGTTCCTCAAGGAATCAAGAGGCTTAAGTCAAGTAAGTCAAGTTTCAAAATGGCCAAAACTGTTGAATACAGCCATTTCTATAGAAAAAGTGACCTATATAACACTGTGGACTTAGAACTAACCTGTCCTCTATAATACCATTTTCTATGATAAACCCTGGACTTGAGGCTCACCTGATGACCTCCTTGTAACAGGTGATGGCGGAGCGATCCCTCCCCTCATGCAGGTAAAGCTTGGCTAGAGCCAGGTTGACGCGTGCTGTCCGCTTCTTTGTGTTGATGCTCTCCAGCTGTAGAAATAGAAATGTAATTTCAGATTAGTCTTACATCCACTGGGCCGTGATGCCAACGGAATCAAGATTTATTTTAATGGACTTTTAAACGAAATGTAACATAACACATTGAATTATAAAATATATCTCACCGTCAAGCGCCAGTAGCAAAATGAGAAAAATAAAATAATACAAAATTGTTCTTACAAATCAAATTGGATCTTTAGTACATTTACTAGTATTTAAGCGATAACCATGCTAAAGAATCCATTACCACATTAATAGAAATAAACTAAGCATGTTATTGAGGTTAGGAGATTTCTATCTTTTAAAAGCGGCAAAATAATGTTTAACTGTTAGAGATACACCTTGGCATATGAAGTAAAGTTCCTGAAAGAATGTATGATCTAATCCAAACAAAGATACGTTGTCAAACTCACAGTGCTGAGCGCCTCAGCATTTTGGTTCATTTTGTGCAGACACTGGTAGATTTTAAACTGAACATCCACTTCAGATGTAGGCTCCTGAATTTTTTTGGAGAGAAAGAAAAAAACTGAATGAACCTTTTGAGTGGAAGACATTGCTTAAACGGTGGAGCTTTTATTTTACTGATCACCGCAACACAGCTTAATAACCATTTTCATGATACATGTAGATATTGTTGGCCTAGAATTCATTTTCAGCTTTGGAGGCTGGGTATAGAGTAAAAATTTTGCCTGGGCTCAAGGGGTTAAAACGTGGATTTGTTTAAAATGAATTTAAACAAGTGCATTGTAAATGTAGTGCAATCAGAGTTTATTGTAACTTCAATCTGTTGGAGAAGACTAGTTTGGGGATTGCGACGTTAAGGATCTTAACTGATGTTTTCAGAGCTAAATGCATGACCCACTATTTATTTCAAACAAAATAAGCTGTGTTATCTACCTTCCCACTTGTAAAATAACCAATTTCATTTCTAAAATAACTTCCATCTGTTGGAGAAGACCAGTTCTGGTGTTTTCAGAGCTACATAATACATGACACACTTTTTATTTCAAACAAAATAAAGCTTTGTTATCAACCCTCCCGTGTGTGACTTTAAAATCTCTAACCCACTTGTAAAATGACCAATTTCATTTCTAAAACACTATCAATCTTTAGTATTTTACAAATGAATGAAACAGAGTAGTGATTCATAAAGGAATATCTTATCTTAGCTTATCTTAGCATTCAAAACTACTGATCTGCACATTATAAATTTAA
This sequence comes from Elysia chlorotica, assembly GCA_003991915.1. NCBI lineage: Eukaryota > Metazoa > Mollusca > Gastropoda > Plakobranchidae > Elysia > Elysia chlorotica. The sequence goes on from RQTK01001259.1 coordinate 72,504, forward strand.
TTCCAGGTGCAAAGATTTATTCAAACCTTAGTCTACATACCTTATGATATTTCACAAATCCAATGTAATTCCATGACAGATGTTTTGTAAAGAAACCAAAAACAAGATTATTTATTAAAAAACAAACAACTTGTTGACTTTGATTTAAAAAGATTCATAAATTTGATTGACTGAACAGAAAAAAATGATAAGTTATTCTATGGCACATAGATTGTTTGACCGTTCTTGTGTTATAATTAATTTTACTAACAGAACTTACAGTGGCTGTGGAACTTTTGATTTTAGCTTTGTTTGGCATTTTCCTCAGCAGAAGGCAGCGCGAATAGGCACTCTGTAAAGTTTCAAAGAAAATAATTTTAAAATGAGTGTTTCAGATATAATATGTATAAAGAAAATCTACATCTGACTTTCATTGAATTATATGCACACACACACACACACACAATGAAAGTACACGAATCTAATAGTTTACTACAGTAATACACTGAATTTATCCTATGTTCAAAGATCAATTAAGACAGAGGAGCAATCAAATTTGAGTAGGAATAGTAATTCAAAATAACGCAGTCACCAGAGTGAATTTAACATAGTACTCAAACAGGAAAAGTATTTTTTAAGGACATTTAGAGAACCAAGATTCAGCTTTATAAATTATTGAACATTCTTTACTACATTAGTAAAAAAAATTATACAGAAATAGCTTGAGTGTATGTGTTTTCTACTAGACACCAACTCTACCTCCATAAAAGCAGAAAAGGGTTAAACCACATAGATTATAATTAGGTGGTTGTATCTACGCCAATCCTAATAGTTACAACTAAAATCATGTTTAAGAATGTATAAAGAGAATCTCAACCTGAAGGATATGCTACATGTTATTGACAGGCCATCAAATGTTCCGACAGTTACAACTTGTTTTTTAGTCTTTTAGTAGTCTCTGTCAAATACTACATACATGCAAAGACTGAAAGTGTATATCCACCCCATGCTACATGTATTTTTAGCCTATGAGTGTTTTCTACTAGACGCCAACTCTACCTCCGCCTTTTTGTACTCCCCCAGCTGATACAAGGCATCTCCATAGTAGACCAAGCTCTGGTATTTCTGCGCCAGAGTGAGAAGTTCTCCCGAGTCCCGCCCCGCACTGCCGTCGATCAGGGACAGGACAATTGACATCTGAAAACAAGTAAATGTGTTGTTTGAGAGGAAAGAAAGCGGGGGGAAAACGTTACTAATTTTTTTTATTCACAATTGTTCAGGGTCAAAAGAAAAAAACAAACAAGAATTAAAACTGATGGATTCAGATAATCATTTACAACTGAGGTAATTTAAAACTATTTGATTGGACTGCTACAAATTACACCAATAAAACAAAAAGCATTCATTAAAAGCCAATGCTTGATAAAAAACCTATTACTCTAAGAAATTTACCCCCTGATAGTGAGATGACAAATTAGTGTGCCGAGTATATATCTATGTCAATAGACATAAAGAATACCGAACATTATTATATAAAATAAAATTGTTCTCAAATTTTCTCTGACTAGGGAAACCACATTCAGACATTGTTTCCATTAAGCCAATGATTTATAAATACATTTAAATAAAAAAATTCACGAAAAGCATCATTTTTGTGCAATACAAACCAACTGCTTGAGATCTTCATAAAGCTCCGCTTGGTATAAGTCGCGGATCTGATCAAACATCTGACCGGGCATACTGACTTTGTAGTATTGTCACTGTTCTCTTTTGACGATAGTAACTAATAAAAAAAAATAGAAAAAATGATTTCATTAGGATGATTAGGGTGTGTTTCATGTGTGTTTTTTTGTTGAGTTGAATTTTAAATACAACAGAGTCTGGATATAATGAACTTTACAGGCCATTTACTCTTTCAATTCCAAAGCAGCAGAAGTGGCCCTTTGGGGACATTTAAAAGAAAAGACTTTAAAATTCATTTTGAGTCTCCACAAAGATCTATAGATGTATTGAGGAGTAAAGGTTTAGTCTATAAGTATAAGTGGTTCTATCCAAAAGTTGCCTTGCCTAGATTTATGGTGTTTGTATCCAAACATATATGAACTTCCAGGCTGTGTGCTGAGCGGCGACTATGACATGTAGTAGTACAAAAACAAGACAAGGACAGACTGAACAAAATTGTAAGAAAGGCAGGGGGAATAGTAGGTAAAAAAACATTTTTCCAACTATGTACAATAAACAAAATGTTAGAAATCATAACAGACCTCACACATCCATTGCACAATTAACATGAATGTAGACAAACCGTAGCGGCAGGTACAGAATAACAAAGATACGAAAATCCAGACTTTCAAACTCCTCTATGATATCAAAATCAATTACTTTTTTCAATTTATACAAACATGAAAGGGGACTGCAGGATTAGACGGCTCCTAGGGCTACAAAAAGAAGTGCATAAATTCTTGTTGTTAAAGTTACCGGTATATCAAACACTAACAGACTACTAAAGATTACTTTAGTATGACATTTTTATTTATTATTTAACCTTGTGGTCAATTAAAAATGTTCTTGCCTCTATATATAATTATACAACCCCATCTCTAAATTAGGAAATAATCACAAATTTTTATTTTATGATGTATTGCCATTCATGCATTTTTCACATGTGCAATTATAGCAATAGTCTTGTTTTAGGTAAAACAATTATATAAATTTTAGATTTTTAAAGTAGATATATTGGAATTATCTTATTTCCCGTAGATTTGGATCAATTAATTTTATAATCTCCTTTAAGACCTTGGAAACGTTCAATTTGGAAAAAGCTTTGCTTTTAATAGAATTTGTAAGTCATTACTTTTTTTGAATAAAAACAAAATGTAGATCTTGATCTAGATCTAGACTAGATTCTCCAGATCGGCACTCTTACATTTTGTATTTGTTGGTGCAGGTTTTATTAGACCTATTAAATTTTCATGAATTTTAGACCAAGCCTTAGAATCGGTGGGTAACGAAATAGTTTGGATTGGTGTCCACGAAAATATGTGTTTGGCTCATGTAACTTCACTCTAGATTAGATATGTATGATTATATGTAGTCAAGATCTAGATCTAAGCTTTACAAGTTAAAATTCTCCAGTGTGGGAGTGACTTTACAATAGTTTTTAAGAGTAAAAAAATCACTTTTAGCCTTAAAAAAGGCACTCCTTTCAAGAGTTTTGTGGTCCTTAGCCTGTGGGAGATCAAATCGGTGGGCAGTCGAAATTCGATTATATAAATTAAAATTGAATAAAATACCAGCCAGCTGTACTCCCTGTCTTTTTGTTATTTTTTTTACTGTATTGCGTGCTTTGTTTGATTCAAAAAGACAGGAGCGATTTGATTGTATTCAATTGTTTATTTAACACTGGTACAATGCAGGTGAAGAAGGTGGGGACAACATACAAAGCACATAAAATTGATCTGTTAATGTTTAGCAAGTGAAACTCTATCTCTGTCTCTCGACTCGCTTGCTCTGTCTGTCCCTTTTCACAGGTTGATTGACTCAGATGTAATCGAATCCTACCCACCCACCCCTTGAATTCCGCCAACCAAGCACATTTGATCGCCCACAGGTTAGGGAACACAAAACTCAAGTAGTGCCTTTAAAAATATAATAAATTGATATTTTAAAATCCATGAAGCTATTTTAACTTTGTACCAATATACTGCAACTTGGTGCAAGGGTGCTCTAGATCTCTTGAGATTCTAATATTATAAGATTCTAGTGACTCAGTAATTTTTTTACAGAAAGGCAAAACACTATGACATATGGTCACTATTAAAAGCACATGTAGATTTTTATCTATTTAAGATTTTGATTTCGACATGAAAAGAATATTTAAAGACAACATACTCAAATATATTGCTTAATTTTCAAGATATCTTTGAACATTAGACCTATCGTTTTTGTTTAGCCAAGGATTTGGAACTTAGAGTTACCACCCCTTGTCTGCTCCATTATTCCCTTCGGTAATTCGTTGAAAATTAAATTCGTACTACAACTAATCATCATCATCATCATCATCATCATCATCATCATCATCATCATCATCATCATCATCATCATCATCATCATCATCATCATCATCATCATCATCATCATCATCATCATCATCATGGGGTGACGTGTCGGTTGGCGTTGGCGATCATGTCCCCCCACATCTCTCTGTCCTGGCATTTCACAATCTGGTCAAGCCCGTCCCAAGTCTTTCCCTTTCTGTCTTCTTCTCGCTCTCTTTCAGTTTATTTTATCAGTTGTAATTACATGTATTATTTTCAACAAAAAAAGAAGCTTATGTCTGCGCGTGATATAGCCGACAATTTTTGCTTGTGTCTTGATTTTATTAAGAAAATTTAATCCGGTGTAACACGCCACTCTGACTCACCCGCCAGCACAACTGTGGCAGTCGCCAGACAGACCCTACGCGAAAACGACTCTGTTTTTGTTGAGGACTTTCATAGTGGTTTTATGGTAAAAAAAATAACCTATGATAAATCTGGTGTTTTGGTTTTTTTTTGAGGCATTAGTGTCTTTTTTCAAAATGAAAACATTTTTAAGTCCATCCTCCATTATAACTCCGCTACATTTGCTGTATAAAATTCAAACATTATAGTTTGCCTGGCACCATAATTTTTCTGTTTTCTTTTCATTTAAGCTAATTCCCATCTCCTCGCATTCTTTCACGATGGTATTCAACATCGCATGTAGATCGTTTTCATTATCTGCCATGAGAACGGTGTCGTCAGTGTACCTGATGTTGTTGGTGATATGACCTCCTAATTGTAATTCTGGTTTATTTTTAATTGATTACACAATACATTCACTGTATAAGGAGAAGAGATCTGGCCATATATCACAATCCTGTCTTGCACCTCGCCTTATTGGCTGGTGCAGTACTTAGACTATGCCTACTTATTTAACTTTTTAAGCGGTTTGCTCCAAATACATATTTTCCGTTTCCCGTAATGTCTAAGTCCCATCACCTGATGTTTTCATATTTCACTTTATCAAAAGCTTTTGTATAGTCGATAAAACAGAGATAATACATTTAACACGAAAATTCACTTGTAGAAACTAAAAGTTTTACCACACACCGCCTTTGTTTTCTTTTTATGGTTTATTTTCTCTTTTTAATATATTATTTGTTTGTTCTAGCATTTTTATCAATTAATTTTAATTTCAAACATTCGTTTTGGAAGGAGCATGTATTTGTGTCTAAGTAATGTGTGAAATAAAAAGTTCGGAATCGTTGCGTTAGTGTATTTGTTTGCCAAACGATGTTGTCCGTTATGACAATGTTAACTATTGCGGATGTTGTTATTGTTTTTATTATTTTAAAACTAATCAATTTTCAAAAATTTTGCTACAACCTTTTTTTGAAACTCATAAGCCGTGGCGAAAGTTTCAAAGCATTCAGTAAGAAAATACAGGATCAGATAGAAGAAGAAAAAAGTGTTTTGAGAAGAAAAAAAAAACAATTTCTATAAATAAGTTAATAGAAAAATGAAATATCTATATGGTTTTAAAATATCTTCTGAAAATGAAAAATGATTTTTTTTTTTTGTTTGTTGAGAAAAATTAACTTCTATGCGCATGTTTTATTTTGCCCCCCCCCCCCCCCCCCCAAACGATTAACATATAATAGGCTACATAATACATTTATGAACCAAACACAGTTTTTGGTTGCATTATTTTATTTTATTAATAACGTTAAAGTTACAGTCAACATAAAAGACATTTTCCAAATGTACAGTTTCCAGAAGGGAAAAAGAAAATTAATAAACGATTTAATCTAATTGTATTGTTTTCACTCGCAAAATTAACAGCTTCAGTGTAGACAAACTAAATACCATCAAATTTCTTAAGTCAAGAACAGTCCAACGATGCTACCTATGTATATGTACAAAGAGAGGCCAGGCAGAGCGCACGGTCAGGCGTAATGGAGTGTCTAGGGGTACTTGGCGAGGGGCGCCTCCACACAGACGGACAGGTCCTTGTCGAAGATGGTCGGGTCAGAGATGCCCAGAGAGTACTTGTAGACAACACCGAATGTGGCTTCCTGGGCGACCACGTCCTCATGGTAGAAGCGGGAGAAGTGTCTGGACACACGAGAGGGGTGCATGATAGGAGTCAGTATATAATTAAGGCAATATGGGGACGGGGGACATAAAAGGGTCAAAATACATAATATGGAGATAGATGGATGTAAAGAGAGTGATATAGGCAGACCGACAGGCAAATACAGAGATACAGAGGCAGGGTCAAAGAGAAAGAGACAGAGGTGGACAAAAATAGAGAGACAGGGTACTCCTTAGATCAGCATCCATCCCGTTATGGATATACAGTTAAATCCGGATATTTGTTTTTAATTATCTACAGGAAATCAGTGTGAAGTATGGACAACTAAAAAGATAAACACATCTCTTTATAATCATTCAAAAAATGAAGAAAGAAAATTAGTAAGTGTGTGCCATACTGATGGCTGAGTGACGGTGTGTTCAGATCAAGATAGAAGTAAAGTCAATCAATACGTCTTTGAAGTAATTAGTTCACCTGAAGAAGTAGTCTGTGTCGGGTACTGGCTTCATGCCGACCAACCAGGTGAATTCATCCCTCTCCATGGTGTAGAAATCCACGGCCCCAGATCTCTGCTGCTCGGCGTCCTCAGGCAGGCACCTCTCGAAGATCTAAAAACACGAGAGGAAAAAAGTAAGGGGAGCTTTGTCTTAGCTTTGGAGTATCATCACAGAGAAAAGAATTAGGGACATTGTCTTATTTATTTGACAATATCACTCATTGACCAATAATGGAGATAAAATTATGTAGAGATTTAATCTGAAATAAGTATCTATCATCATTCACATATAGGAGGGGATGAAAACACGCACATATATAAAGATGGGGAAAGGAGGGTTTGGAGTGTCTTCAATTTACTTGATTTAGAGTATTAAGTATGAAGCGCACAAAAAAATTACAGTGCTATTGGTACGCGGCAATAGCGCGAGGCGTCCTCATTCTATATTTCTTGTAGTTTGTCAATATTCATAGATTTTGTGAATGTCTAAAGAAAAGGGCAACCGCACCAATTATATAAAAACACTTCCTGCAACCTCTCACTATTTCAAACAGATAGAATAGATGGGGTTATTGTCTGAACACTGTTCACTCCCGGCATTTGATAAATAGAGGTACAACCAATAGACGTTCTGCTCACCACCCCAGAGCACTATCTACTGAACTATGCCTCACCCTGTTCTGCTCCGACGTGTAGACGACAGAGATACAACCTATTGACCTTCTGCTCACCAATTCTATGACCATTTATTTTAAGAACATTTTATTATCGGGATCATGTGAAACAATATTAAGGATAAAGTAATGGCAAACTAAATTCAATTACATTACAATTTTTCAAATCCACACTTTCCAAGAAGGAATTAAGTATTTTACATTTGTAGGTTATAATTTTGTATTTTCTGGATCTCAAAATAGACAGCTTCGGTGTTGACAAACTCTCTGCCATAAATTCCTAGGACGACTACAATCCAACGATGCTACCCAAGTACATGTATAGAGAGAGGCAGGCCGTACGGTCAGGCGTGATGGAGTGTCTAGGGGTACTTGGCGAGGGGCGCCTCCACACAGACGGACAGGTCCTTGTCGAAGATGGTCGGGTCAGAGATGCCCAGAGAGTACTTGTAGACAACACCGAATGTGGCTTCCTGGGCGACCACGTCCTCATGGTAGAAGCGGGAGAAGTGTCTGGATACAAGAGAGGGAGGGGTGCATGATAGGAGTCAGTATATAATTAAGGTGATATGGGGACGGGGGACATAAAAGCGACAAAATACATATGGAGAGAGATGGACGTAAAGAGAGTGAGACAGGCAGAGCGACAGACAAATACAGACAGACTGAGGCAGAGACAGAGGCAGAGACAAAGAAAATGAGAGAGAGAGAGAGAGAGATGTCGACAAAAAGAGAGAGATGGTGAAAAAGATAGAGAGATGGGCAGAGAAAGAGAAAAATGGACAGACAGAAAGACAGAGACAGACAGACAGACGGCAATAGGAAGAGACAGGGTCAGAGACAAAGACAATGATAGGGGCAGAGATAGAGACGGAAATAGAGACAGAGACAGGGTACTGCTGAGATCAGCATCCATCCCGTTATGGATATACAGTTAAATCCGGATATTTGTTTTTAATTATCTACAGAAAATCAGCGGGAAGTATGGACAACTAAAAAGATAAACACGTCTCTTTATAATCATTCAAAAAATGAAGAAAGAAAATGAGTATGTGTGTGCCATACTGATGGCTGAGAAACGGTGTGTTCAGATCAAGACAGAAGTAAAGTCAATCAATATGTTTTGGGAGTAATTAGTTTACCTGAAAAAGTAGTCTGTGTCCGGTACTGGCTTCATGCCGACCAACCAGGTGAAGCCATCCCTCTCCATGGTGTAGAAATCCACGGCCCCAGATCTCTGCTGCTCGGCGTCCTCAGGCAGGCACCTCTCGAAGATCTGGACACACGGGCAGAAAAAAGGGAAGGGGAGCTTTATCTTAGTTCTGGGGTATCGTCGCAGATAGAATGGATAGAACCATTGTGTTGTTTACTTCACATGCAATATCACTCATTGACCAATAATGGAGATATTTTTGTAAAGATTTAAATCTGAAATATCTATAATCATTCATAATATATATAAAAAGAGATAAAGAGAATACTGGACACGCAAATGTATAAGACTGGAGAAAGGAGGGTTGAGAGTACATGTATCTTAAATTTAGAGTATTGTGAAAGGTTAAACATTTAATAAGACGCTCACAAAAAAGTAAAGTGCTATTGATCCGGAGCGAAAGCGCGAGGCGTGCTTATTCTATATTTATTGGTCAATATTCATACATTTTATTGAAGGTCTAAAGAAAGGAGCAACCGCACAAATTATATAAACACACTTCCTGAAACCTCTCATTATTTCAAACAGATAGAATAGATGGGGTTGTTGTCTGAACACTGTTAACTCCCGGCATTTGGACAACAGAATAGCAACCTATAGACCCTCTACTCACCACCCTAGAGCACTATCTACTGAACTGAGCCTCACCCTGTTCTGGGCCGCAGTGTAGACGACAGAGGTACAACCTATAGACCCTCTACTCACCACCCCAGAGCACTATCTACTGAACTGTGCCTCACCCTGTTCTGGGCCGCCGTGTAGTGGACGTACGTGCAGCCGCCCTCGGCCGTGTTTATGTAGGTGATGAAGTTCTTGAGGTCCAGGTAGGACCAGTGGTCGCTGCTGGCATCGGCGCCCCACACGATCAGGATACGGTCGTTGTCAAAGTCGTTGGCCACGTAGAAGTCGCTCAGAGAGCTGGTCAGGAAGAACACACTCTCGGACTGAGGGGCCTGGCACACCTCACACAGGCTCTCAGAGACCAGGAGCAAAACTGCTACGGCGATCAGGCTCTTCATCTTGTCCACGGCTTGGGAGACACGGGAAACACTGGGGAATGGGAATTCAGTGATTAGGATATTTAACTTGTCCACAGCTTGGGAGACACGGGAAACACTGGGGAATGGGAATTCAGTGATTAGGATATTTAACTCCCTCATGTCTGGGGGGCGCGGTAGCCCCGGGCTAGAACATCGGGTTTCGACACAGGAGGTCCATGGTTCACGATTTCGCCCTCTACTGGTTGGGTCGGTGTCAGTTTAATGATATCCCAACTCTGTCTCGTATGTGGCAGCACATTAAATTCTCAGACGCCAGTCTTGGTGTCCATCCACAATAGATCCTCTATAGTGCTAACTTTGGATGTTGAACCAACTCAATTCAACTCAACTTGTCCACGGCTTGAGAAACACGGGAATAACCGGATAACAGGAATTTGGCAAGTATAGTTTTTATCTTGTTTATAGTTTGAGAGACCCAGAAAACTCTGTGAATAGCTAATATAGTGAATAGGATCTCTAAGTAGACACGAAGCAGATAGTGAATGAATGAGATTTTGTGACACGGTGACTCAACAATAAGGAGTCATTTTTTAGAAACTTTAAAAAAGGTGCAAAAGTAAAACACAAAAAATTAATTAGCATAGATAAACTCCGAGAACAGTTTTTTTTTTCAAGGAGATTAATTTAAAATCCTCTCTCTGGTTGGTATCATATCTTGCAATTTCCTGAAGACTCTTACAACTTTGGGACTGGATTACCAGAATACGTTCAAATCTCAAACTTTATGCTCGTCAAACCTAACGATTACCTACTGAGCTAAGTAATCGTTCGTTTTTTAAATAAAAATTTAAAAATTATGTAGCCTTGTGTAATCTCTGATCACTTGTACGTTCTCCAGCTTTCTTTTAGAATCCTGCGTGGAGGCGCGGACAACAGCTGAGATTCAAAGCTTAAACCTCATTCTTGTCAGTCCACTGCTCTACCGACTAAGCTATCTCCCTCGTTTAGAGTACACAGGAAAACACAGGCTAGAACAAAACTCACCTGATTCGGGATAGGCAAGAGTAAATGTGACAGTCAACCAGAAATTTGCAGTTTTATAGAAATCCCGTAGGGGCTATTTTTCGTGCGCAGTTAATTAAAACCATCTAATTAACAGTTTTTGATGATTAATTAAATATTTTACCTCCAAAATGAATTAAATTATTAAACAAATTAAACTTCCACAAGATGTGGACATAATTAGCCGACGCATTGTGCATGGGGTAGTAGATTACGATCAACGTTTTATAGCTTGAGAGACGGGAAACTGTGGTAAGAGGTAATTTATTGGTTATGATATCTAACTAGACACAAAGCAGATAATGAACGAAAGAGATTTTGTTACATGGTGACACAGCCATTAGGAGTCATTTTTTTAAAGGTGCAGAAGTTAAACACAGGCTTTAAAAAAATAGCATAAAATGAACTCCGACAGCAGTTGAAGCCTTCAGCCTATAGCTAATTAGATCGGGAATTCGATACAAGACAGCGCAGCTTGCTGCTGACTTTACACACGGTTTGTATTGCGCCATCAATGGACCCGGTGTTTACGGAGACGATTAAGTCCCTTGATTAATTTTATGTTCGAACTGCACTTATATTGCAATCGTATAAAGTTCACGCCTTAAAACACATGTATAATTGCCAAACGAAAATAATCCTCAATTACGGGTTTAGCCTACTTGTAATACATGTATCATACGTTTGGCAACGCACTTTTAGGGGAATTCAATACTTTTATTATCAACGAAAAACCCACGAACTTGATTATTTAGTTCAAGTACCACTTATTAACCTATATATCATATATTTAGCCTATACTCCTTTAATTTAAAACATAAATTTAATGTATATCTGAAAACGATGACCAAGCAAATTTTGGCGATAACAATGTTGATTACTTAGGGTAACAGTGGTGTGAGGGGTTTCCGACGATCGCGTGCTCATATTAATTTAATATGACATTCGATAAAGCGTAAAATTCTACACATCTAGCAAGACCATCCTTAGTCACAGTAAATAAATTCGATAAAATGAAGTTGGCGAACGATTTTCTGGCGCAAGTAATAAAGTGTTGGGATCCCAACCCAGACCCACGGTTGGTAAAAAGTTTGTTTGCCCCATTTCGTCCCCTACTGGTTGGGTCGGTAGCAGTTTAATGTGATAGGCTGTGATCAGCTGAGACAGGAGTCATGTATCACCACAGTCTCTGTGAGGCAGCCGTACAATTGTTAGACATTTTAGTCTTGGGACCTGTCCGCAATATAGTCTATTTAGTGTTGTAGTTGGACGTTAAGCAATTAACTCAAAATCAAACCCACCTATAGCCTTTATTAGTACTGACTGACCTACTGATACAAAGATACCGCAGAACACATGACATGAGTTTTTTTTTTCTTTTTAAGAACTGTTTATATCTACGGATGAAAAAGGCAGAAAAGAATTAGATCTGATTGGCCTTTATTTGTGCGTTGAACTTTTCACCATATACAAACATGACAAGAATTAAAATTTTACAATGTGAAAGAAACAAATAACAGAATCGTAACTCCACTTTCGATTAGCTCACTTGGTCTTTTCATTCATTTTCTGAAGCTTTTCATACTTAGTAACTTTTGAAACAATGTTTCAGTTTAATAATTAGTACTAGTGGTATTGTGCCGAAGCAAACTGGGTAGTTTGGTCTAAACATAACAAGAATAAACATACACAGACCACACAAAATAAAAATTCATGAGGATAGTAACGAAATGAGAAACAAAAATGTCACAATACAAATGGCTGGCATGTGTATACATAATCGTATATCAATAATTTTCTTAGTTTCAACACGTGCTGAAAACAGATGGCAAAATTTGAATGAAGATTAATATTTGACATTAACACACTTAATCTTCTTCTATTTCTAATGGAAATTATTTGAAAGGGGTGAACATGGTTCTAAGGTCCTCGTATTCTTTACAAATTATTGAAACATGCTATTTGTCTTCTTTTTCTATGTTACATACTGGACACATTTGCAGTGAAATGTCTTTAGAATATCTGAAGTTGTGCCAATTTATCTTTGATACGCAAAGTCGAAGTCTTGCTAAAGCATTTTTATGTTATTAATGGTAACCCGTCATTCAACAGATTGTTTCAATACAGATCCAGGGTTTAAATGAAGAATATAACGTCGCACTTTTTAAAGCAATGCAAACATAAGTTTCATTGTCAACACATACAAACATTCAAACATACCATAATTATGTATTATATCAGTTACCCAAGAATTGACTTTCATTTCATTTAATTTTTAAAGTATCGATAGGCTTGTTTGGGTATCCTAGAATCTGGCATTTTTAGCAGTCTTAATCAATTCATTTTAAGCATCGAATTTTAATACTAATGTTTAGTGGAAACCTAGGTGTCTCTCCATAAAGAGCAGTATTTGAGCAATGCATTGATACATTAATTTAAAGAGCGTTTGATGGTGGCAGTGTGGACTTGCTCTATATTTGTGTACTCAAGAGTACGCCATAGCTCACTGGTATAGAAGATAATAGGCTGTACTTTTGAATCAAAGAATTTTAACAATAATTATTATATATATTACTATATCCTGACATGTTAAATTCATTACTTATCTTTTTGGCATTGAATTGCAAATTGTGAGGCTCATACCAGACGAAAATTTGATCCTATGATATTGTGCGAGTTAGCAATTTCAAGTGGTGTATTTCCATAAAAACAGTCTCCTTTTCTAAAAACTACTATTTCTTTTTCAACGATATTGACTGAGAACCCTAATATTGAAGTCTGATTGTGTAGCGTATCAAGCTTTTACTGGAGTCCTATTACGGTGTCAGAAAGAAGCTTTTCGTAGTTGGCGAATAAAAGATGATGAATGATTTGATTTTACGGTAGAAACTGGATACCATGTTTGTCATTTCTATTTATATTGGGTGACAATTCTGTGATAAATGTGCGGAAGAGTAGAATACTAATGAGACATCCTTGTCTAGCGCAAACAGGGCACTCAAAATATTCTGATATTTCGAAGTTATTTCTTACTTTGATTGTGTATTCATTTTACAGCATGCAGCAGTTCGCCTGAAAGCCCGTTTTTATTCAAAACTGCTTGCTAAATGCATCCATTCGTCCGCTCACAGCGACTCTATATACTGTAACTCTTGCCATAGAGCCGCTGGTCAACCCATCCAAGTTTTATAGCCTTTCAGAGGAAGTGGCTATGGCATAACAGTCAGTTCTGAAAGTACTCATCAGCAAAAGAATGTCACTGCAGCATGTCTTCAGGAGTCCAAGTCACCTGCCAACTTAGACTTTAACATCCGAGTATTTAGTTCAAATACCACTAATTAACGTATAGGTCATTTATTTAACATCCGGGACTTCTTTGCCTATCATCACGATAGCGGTGGTATGGATGGTCTAAGCGGTGTAACTTTTATCTTTGTCAAGAACACTGTCACAGACCTATTCTTCTTTCTCTCATCCATAGGCAGTAGGCGCATGACTTCACTCTCTCTTTGATGTACCTTCCACTTTCTGCACAAATTTTCTACGACCCCACCACCTTCCTTCTCCCGTAATATTCATGGCCAATGTTAACGCCCACAACCCACAATTCAGCAGTCAAAGTATGGTTCCCCCACTTAGTGCCACTTTCTCTGCTTCAAACATGATGCTCTTCGACTTCTCTCTCTCTCTCTCTCTCTCTCTCTCTCTCTCTCTCTCTCTCTCTCTCTCTCTTGACCAATCTTCGTCAAATCTGGATAGCCTTCACGCCTCTGATCGCTTTCATATTGTTCAACTGTCCGCTCCCAAAGTTAAACTATGGAATTTTATTTGGGCGCACCGGCCCGCTCTCCAGACGGAAAGAATCAAGGATCTATATCCTACAAAAACCACCTCAATCGAGCAGTTCAATTCTCTTTGCAAATTGCAAGATCTCTACAGCTGAAGAAACCTGGTTCGACAGCCGATTCGACCTAGGGAAGTGTCCTTTAGTAAATTTAGGAGAAATACTACACAAAGTCAATGTTTTTAAGAAGCTTTGAACGGAACATCAGAAAAAGTCTACGGTTCATTTATGTAGGGGCAAGAAGCGATGGCAAACGCTCTAGGCGCGGCATTGAAAAAAAAACACCCTACTCCAACCATTACTACTCTCCTGCTTTGAAAGAAGAGCCTCAGGAAAAAACAGTTGACTTCTTCACTGACTTCTGTAAAGATTCCAAACCCTTTTCTATGGGTGAACCCAAATTATAGACGTATAGCTTTAACAAGCTGTCTCTGAAAAGATTTCGAAAGAATGGTAGCCAAGAGACTATCTCACCATTTTGGAAAGTAATAATCTTTTCTCCAACTCCATTTGTGGATTTAGAGCAACATTTTTTTAACTTATTCCGTCTTGTAACGACTATGATCAATTAAAAAAAACAACAACATATGGCCGCTGTTTACTTTTACCTAGAAAAAAGCTTCATACAACGTGGAAATTTGGCAAACTTAAAAATCTTAGGAATATGGGATTCGAGAGCAACATATCCTCATTCATTAAAATTTCACAGCACTCAATCTTGTTAAAACCTTATGCGAGAGTGAGGACTAGATATAGAACCATCTCCACCTCTATCACTCTCTGATACGCCCTAAAGCCGATAACGGCAGCGCGGGTTGGGGCCTCTCAGTCCAATATGTCAGTAATAAGATAAAAAACAATCTTTACACGATGCCGTCAATCTAAAATCTCCTCCGACAATTTTGTTTTTCCCACCCTGTTTGACATCTAGGTTTTGTAGCAAAATTTTCACCGAAAGAGATTCCCCCTTTTGAAATCCGTGCTGAGCAGCTCCTTCTTGAAATGGACTTAGATACTAACTCTATTGAAGAGGGCAAATTTTCCGAATCCCTCTTTTTCAAGAATAGAAAGAAAAGTCCCTGGACGGGGGTGTCTCAAGCTAGAAGACGAGACAAGTAGTACTCAATAGGGTCCAGCTGGGATAGTCTTATCTTACCCACGCCTTCCTACTGCCAAGTGAAGAGGCTCCACAGTGCCATACCCGCAACTGTCAATAATCCATGAGTCATATTGTATTTGACTGTTTTCTATTTACCGGGAAAGAAATCTGCACGAGCTGGCTTCCAAACAACTTGAGGTAACATTAATTTTTGCTGATGTTAGTCCTCAGCTTCACTGAAGTATCTAAAAGACATGGGTGTATTTAATAAAATTTAACTGTCATAATCACACACATTAACTTTTTTAAACTGCTGTATGTATTTTTGACTTTTATTCGACCTATTTATACAATACTTTAATGATTTTACCATCTAGAGAAATAGGCAAGTGACCGTTTCTACTAGTGTGATGTATTTACTGTCTTAAGACACCACGGGCACAATAAAGCCGTTACTGTGCTGACGTGCCGTAAAAACAAACTTAACTCGATTAGTGTAATGTCTTAACTGACTTAAGACATAATGGGCACAATATAGCCATTGCTGTTCTCTATTGTGATTTTTGCAATTCTGAAAACTAATATAGTTGCTAAAATGATTACCTTTACCAATCCTCAAATTGCTGATTTTTCTGTCAATGCCACGTTATTTCTTTTTTGCCCATTAATGTCTTTTCTAACCAGTATGTGTGAAAGAAGCATTATGCTCTACCATTGAGCTACATCGTTGCTGTCCAGTATAAGACACCGGGTTTAGAAAAATGAAATAAAGGCTTAATTTTGTATTCTGAGGCATCATTTAAAGATCGAACTCCGGACCTCCTGTTCTTCTTCTCAGCGCTCTACTGGCTGAGCAATTCGGCTGTGCGACTTTGCAAGAATAACATGGAGAATAGTTTAATGAACCAGCATGAAAGCAGCAGTAGTGATTTTAAATAACAAACGAAAATATCATTACACTCAAAACAAACTTCAATGAAGGATAAGGAAATACAACACGCAAACAGATGTGATTATATTTGCATATTATTTTTTTTATTATATTTTTGTGATATTTTTTTCCTTACATACGGTCGCAATGATTTTCAACATGTTAATCAAAATATATCAACTCTTGTACGCTTGATGGTGATGGAGTGTCTAGGGGTACTTGGCGAGGGGCGCCTCCACACAGACGGACAGGTCCTTGTCGAAGATGGTCGGGTCAGAGATGCCCAGAGAGTACTTGTAGACAACACCGAATGTGGCTTCCTGGGCGACCACGTCCTCATGGTAGAAGCGGGAGAAGTGTCTGGACACAAGAGGGGGGGGGGGGGGAGGTGGGAGAAGTGTAAGAATCGATAAGAGGGGGGGAGAGGGGGGGGGGGGGAAGAAAGTTTAGAATGCATAGATGTGACTTTACAAAACCTAGATAGTAATTGTTAGGACCCCGGCAATCTTTGAAAGAAGAAATCTCTTTTAGTGTAATGACTCCTAGTAGGATACCAGGGACTTTGTCGATATGCGCTGTACTGCCACTAACGCAATCTGCAGGGAAATAGCGGCTGTCAGAGCGGGTTTCAAGCTCGGAACCTCTGCATTGAAGCCGACGCTCTAACCCCAGTTCCATCACATTTCAGGTTTCCGTAAAATATTGAGACATTTTCTAAATTTCAAGACAGTAATACAGTAATATAATAGATCTGGTCACGTGAAACATAATATTTTGTAAAAAAAAAAAAAAAAAAGAAAGAAGTCTTTCCTTTCCCTAGATGCCCCAAGAATCCTATCCCGAGACGAAGATACCAGATTACTTTCGAACCTCAACGTTCTTTTCGTGTGTTTAGTGGTCTACCAACTGGACTACCAACGTTGCTGGAGGAAATAAGGCTAACAAAAGCTTGCTATTTTCCGTAATAGGACTTAACCCATTGAAACTAAAATATGTTCTTCAATTGAGACAACTGAAGTATACTGTTACTGGGTTAGCAGAATGGTATATCTCAGAGATTTGTCTTTTTGGCGTTAGAACATCAATGTAAGTGTTAGATCAGTATTACTATGCCATAATGAATTTAAAACAAAAGTTGGCTTGTGTGTTTCTAATTCACTATGGAAAAACTAATGGTAAATATGGACAATAAATACATCTCTTTTATAATTATTCAAAAATTTTAAATATGAGACAATAATTTCCATTATGATGGCTGAGCGACAGTGTGTAGCCTGCAGATCCAGAGATTAAGGTAGTCACCTGAGTGATGGTGTGTACAGATCCAGAGATTAAGTTAGTCACCTGAGTGATGGTGTGTAAAGATTACAGAAGTAACTAGGTCACCTGAAGAAGTAGTCTGTGTCCGGTACTGGCTTCATGCCGACCAACCAGGTGAAGCCATCCCTCTCCATGGTGTAGAAATCCACGGCCCCAGATCTCTGCTGCTCGGCGTCCTCAGGCAGGCACCTCTCGAAGATCTGGACGGAGAGATAGAGGAGAGGGGGAGGGGCTTTGTCTTAGTTCTGAGTTATCACCACAGATAGAACGGGAAGAGCTTTGCCTTATTTATTTACTCATAGACCAGCTATTGTCTTTTTACGAGTTAGTTTTTAAGCATCTATAATCATTCATAGATAAAAGGATGGACACGCTGTTAAAACTGAGATACCATCAGTGTTAGACGGAGAAAAGTGGATACATGGTTCTACTTTTTGGGTCAGATCTGGACAAAAATAAAAAGGAAGCTTAATTTGGGGGCTTTAAAAAAATCTACAGTATAACCAAAATCATATCCATGAAACTTCTCACTATTTTACACAGAGGTACAACCAATAGACTTTCTGCTCACCAATCCAGAGCACTAGCTACTAAACTGTGTCTCACCCTGTTCTGGGCCGCCGTGTATTGGACGTACGTACAGCCGCCCTCGGCCGTGTTTATGTAGGTGATGAAGTTCTTGAGGTCCAGGTAGGACCAGTGGTCGCTGCTGGCATCGGCGCCCCACACGATCAGGATACGGTCGTTGTCAAAGTCGTTGGCCACGTAGAAGTCGCTCAGAGAGCTGGTCAGGAAGAACACACTCTCGGACTGAGGGGCCTGGCACACCTCACACAGGCTCTCAGAGACCAGGAGCAAAACTGCTACGGAGATAAGGATATTAAACTTGTCCACGGCTTGGGAGACACGGAAAACACTGGGGAATGGGAAATCAGTGATTAGAATATTTAACTTGTCCACGGCTTGAGAGACACGGAAAACACTGGGGAATGGGAAATAAGAGATAAAAATATTTAACTTGTCCACGGCTTGGGAGACACGGAAAACACTGGGGAATGGGAATTCAGTGATTAGAATATTTAACTTGTCCACGGCTTAGGAGACACGGGAAACACTGGGGAATGGGAATTCAGTGATTAGAATATTTAACTTGTCCACGGCTTGGGAATGCGGTAGCCCCGGGCTAGAACATCGGCTTCCGACACAGGAGGTCCATGGTTCGCGATTTCGCCCTCTACCGGTTGGGTCAGAGTCAGTTTAATGCGACTGGTTGAGACAGGAGTGATGGCAGCACATAAATTTATCAGACGCCAGTCTTTGAGCCCGTCCACAATATAGTCCTTTATAGTGCTAACTTTGGATGTTTAACCAACTCAACTCAACTCAACTTGTCCACGGCTTGAGAAACACGGGAATAACCGGATAATAGGAATTTGGCAAATATGGTATTTATCTTGTTTATAGCTCGAGAGACACGGAAAACTCTGGGAGGAGCTAATCTAGTGATTATGATCTCCAAATAGACACGAATTAGATAATGAATGAATGAGATTTTGTGACATGGTGACTCAACAATAAGGAGTCATAATTTGGACATTTGAAAAAAGTAAGACACATGCTATTATTAGATCGCATAAAAGAACTCCGACAGCTACAAAGAGTCAGAAAAATAAACGATTAATTTAAAATGCTCTCTCTGATTGGTATCATATCTTGCAATTTCCTGAAGAATCTTACAATTTTGGGACTGGATTACCAGAATATGTTCAAATCTCAAACTTCTTGCTCGTCAGTCCTAATGATTACCTACTGAGCTAACTAATCGTCCGTTTTTTAAATAAAAATTTAAAAATTATGTAGCCTTGTGTAATCTCTGATCACTTGTACGTTCTCCAGCTTTCTTTTAGAATCCTGCGTGGAGACGCGGACAACAGCTGAGATTCAAAGCTTAAACCTCATTCTTGTCAGTCCACTGCTCTACCAACTAAGCTATCTCCCTCTTTTAGAGTACACAGGAAAACACAGGCTAGAACAAAACTCACCTGATTCGGGATAGGCAAGAGGAAATGTGACAGTCACCAAAAAATTGCAGTTTTATAGAAATCCCGTAGGGGCTATTTTTCATGCGCAGTTAATTAAAAGTATCTAATTAACAATTATTGATGATTAATTAAATATTTTACCTCCAAAATGAATGAAATTATTAAACAAGTTAAAACTGCAACAAGATGTTGACATAATTAGCCGAAGCATTGTGCATGGGGTACTAGATTACGATCAATGTTATAGCTTAGAGAGACACGGAAAACAGTGGTAAGAGGTAATTTATTGATTATGATCTCTAACTAGACAAAAAGCAGATAATGAACGAAAGAGATTTTGTTACATGGTGATACAACCATTAGGAGTCATTTTTTTAAAAAGGTGCAAAAGTAAAACAAATGCTATAAAAAATAGAATAGAAAAAATGAACTCCGACAGCAGTTACAGCCTACAGCCTAGAGCTAATTAAATCGGGAATTCGATACAAAACAGCGCAGCTTGCTGCTGACTTTACACACGGTTTGTATTGCGCCATCAATGAACCCGGCGTTTACGGAGACGATTAAACCCCTTGATTAATTTCATGGTCGAACTGCACTTATATTGCAATCGTATCAAGTTCATGCCTTAAAATACATGTATATTGCCAGACGGAAATTTTTAATCCTCAATTACGGGTTTAGCCTACTTGTAATACATGCGCCATACGTTTGGCAACGCACTTTTTAGGGGAATTCAATACTTTTATTTATCAACGGAAAACCCACGAACTTGATTTATTTAGTTCAAGTACCACTTATTAACGTATAGATCATATATTTAGCTTATAATTCTTTAATTTAAAACATAAAATTTAATGTATATCTGAAAACGATGACCAAGCAAATTTTGTGGGTAATCATGGTGACTATTAATTTTTGGGTAGCAGTTGTGTTAGGAGTTTCCGAGGATCGCGAGCTCATATTAATTTGATATGACATTCGATAAAGCGGTAGATTTTACACATCTAGCAATACCATCCTTAGTCACAGTAAATAAATTCGATATAAAGAAGGGGGGCGAACGGCTTTCTGGCGCAAGTAATAAAGTGTTGGTATCCCCATCCAGACCCACGGTTAGTACGTTTGTTTGCCCCATTTCGTCCCCTACTGGTTGGGTAGGTACCAGCTTAATGTGATCCGCTGAGGCAGGAGTCAATATGTATCCCCGCAGTGTCTCTGTGAGGCAGCCGTACAATTGTTAGACATTATAGTCTTGGGGCCTGTCCTCAATACAGCCTATTTAGTGTTGTAGTTGTACATTAAGCAGTTCACTCAAAATCAAACCCACATATAGCCTTTATTAATACTCATGACATGAGTTTTTTTTTCTCTCTGTAACAACTGTTTATATCTACCGATGAAAAAGGCAGAACACAATTAGATCTGATTGGCCTTTTTTTGTTCGTGGAGCTTTTCACCATATACAAACATGACAAGAATTAAAATTTTACAATGTCAAAGAAAAAAGTAACAGAATCGTTATTCCACTTTCGATTAGCTCTTTAAGTCTTTACATCCAGTTTCTGAAGCTTTTCATACCTAGTAACTTTTAAGACAATGTTTCAGTGATAATGAGCACTAGTCGTCTTGTGTCGAAGCAAACTGGGTCTAAATATAACAAAAATGAACATAAACAGATTACAGAAATCTTTATTCATCCCTCAAAGGGAAATTAAAGTACACTCTCTTCATACACCAAAAAAATTATAAAGTTTACAACGATATGAAAATAGGAAGGTAGAATTTCGACGTAAAGATTAATATTATACATAATATATAAACCTTAAATAATATCACAATATCACAGCTGTAGTTACTGAATGTATGTATATAAGAAAAATCGTATCTTGTGTAAACGTTATGAATTATACATATAAAATTAATACACGTACAAAACTGAATAAGTAAATATAAACATAGCCACTGTTAAAGAAAAGTATTCTTGTCAATTATGATTAAGAATTTTGTTAAAATGGTTGCTATGTTGTAATTTATCATTTTCTAACAAATTGTTAATTTTTTAAAGATATAAATCGAGGCATAAAAGAACTTCTGTATCTGTTGGTTCTGGCCTTCGGCATCCTAAATCTTCCACTGTAAAATCCTACTGTCGAATTCGTCATGGAGAGTATGTGTCTTGTCGTCAAGTTTCTGTTTCATCTTGTTCTCAGTGCGTTGTTTACACAGTGTGTCAATATCGTCTTGTTGCGTCCCAACCACCCACCTGCTTTTTTAAAATAATTTTGTCTAATTCCTCCCCAACATCAGATGCCAAAAGTCCGAACATTGGTAAGAACGGATGTGTAAAATATTTGTAACAACTTTTCATGGACATTAAAAATTTTAAGTTTTCCTAGGCAATACATGCGTAGTCTAAGTTAAAAAAAAAATTAATAATAATAATACTATCTGCGTTTTCATTCCAATTAAGTTTGCTATCAAGAACTAGACCAAGGTATTTTAATGAGTCTACGCGCTCTACACAAAATAACAATCCATCAGGACAATAATGAAATGAGAAACAAAAATTACATCATGCGAATGGCTGGCATATGCATACATAATCTTCTATCAATAATTTTCTTAGTTTCAACACGTGCTGAAAATGGATGGCAAATTTAGAATGAAGACTATTGTTTAACATTAGCACACTTAATTTACTTTTATTTCTAATTGAACGGCATTTGAAAAGGATAAACATGTTTTGACGAATTTCTTATACTCTACAAATTATTAAAACATGGTATTCATCCTCTTTTTCTAACTTGCATAGTTTTTACAACATTGGCACAAATTCAGATATTCTAAAGTCATTTGCAATGAAATGTCTTTAGAATATCTGAATTTGTGTTGTTTTATCTATGATACACCAAGTCGAAGTCTTGCTAGAGTAGTTTTTATGTTTGTTGGTAATCCGTCATTCAAAAATTATTTCAATACAGATCTACGATTTAAATGAATAAAATTATGTCGTACTTTGATTATTGGATAACTTGACATACCATGTTTGTTTAAACACGTCGCACAGTCTTATGTTTCAAACATCACAGAAAGAAGTTTCTTAGCCAACACATTTAAACATCCAGGCATGTCAAAATCCATTTTGAACATAACATGACTATGTTTTATGTCAGTTATCCAATAATTGACGTTAATTTCATTCAATTTTTAAAGCATCTTTAGGTTTGTTTGGGTAGACTAGAAGCTGACATTTTAAAGAATCTTAACCAATATTTTAAGCATCGAATTTTGATATTGATGCGAAGTGGGAGCCTAGCTGTCTCTCCATAAAGAGCAGCGTGTGAGCAATGAATTGGTAGATTTAAAGAGCGTTTGATGGTAGTAGTAAGGACTCCCTCTATTTCTTTGTACTCCGTAACTCAATGGCATAGGAGAGAATAGGCTGTACTTTTGAATCAAATAATTTTAACAACATTTTTATATCCTGACATGTTAAAGGTCTCAGACATTTTAAAATTCATAACGTATCTGTTTGGTCTTACTTACTAACATTGAAGTGCAATTTGTGAAGTTCATAACAGACGTAAATTCGATTCCAAGATATTTGTACGGGTTATTTCAAGACCGTGGTGTTCTTCCATAAACCAAGCAACCTTTTCTAAAAACTACTATCTTGGTTTTATCGATATTGATTGATAATCCCAATCATGAAGTCCGCTTGTGAAGCGTATCAATCTTTTGTTGTAGTCCTATTACGGTGTCAGAAACAAGCATTTCATCGTGAGGGAATGAAAGATGATGTAGGATCTGATTTTCTGATAGAAACTGGGTACCATGCTTGACTTTTCTATTTATATTGAGTGACAATACTGTGCTAAATATGCAGAAAAGTAGTGGAATTTGGAGACTTCCTTGTCTAACGCCAACAGGACACTCAGAATATTCTTGTATTTCGAAGTTGTTTCTTACTTTGATTGTATATTCCTTTTAAGGCATTCAGTAATTTTCATGAGAACCCGTTTCGATTCAAAATGTTTGGGAATGCTTGTCTATTTGTCTATAAATATTGAGTCGAAAGTTTTACTGTAATCAATGAATGCCACATATAGTTGTCTGTCTTTTGCAAAGTGTTTCACTATCTTTGCATGGAGTATGATCGGTGGTAGAATAATCTTCTCTAAAAGCTGCTTGTTCTTCAGGAATAATGTTTAATTTTGAGACTAAATTTGTAAGTCTGAGTGTAAACTTTAGACAATAAAAAATTTTATGAAACAGGTCTTGCATATTGTGTTTGTATAATCTTTTTGTGTATATGCACAATAACGGCCTTATTCCGATTTGTGGGGAAATTGCTACTGCCAATTTTGAAATGCTCCCCTTATGAATGATATAATTTACCACATTTCAACATTTCGTTGAGGATTTGGTTCGACCTCATTATATTTTCCAGCTTTAACCCAATCAATGGGCGCCTTTACTTCAGCATCCTCTACGACTTTGTTAAGATCTTCAACATACGTCCTATCTCTGGGTGTAATCGAGTCGGCACTTCTAAGCAGATTGGTGGCTCTGTGTTTTTACCTGGAAAATGCCTTTGAATAAACTATACCACTGATCAATCTTAATAATGTTTTGAGTAACTTTCCTAAGCAGTAATGATTTCACTCCTCGCCAAAAGTTGGGTGATTTTTGAGTTTTTACATGAAGAGGTAGTCTTATTTTACGAGAAATGCTATATAATTTGTTTGTTTTTTCAAACGGGTCATATACTGAGCTCTGAGTGTTACTTAGGTGAGTTTATAGAGATGGTTTAGTGTTCTACAATATATACGTAGATATTTCCTGTCTCTTTTCTTGGCAACTTGTAGTTTCTTAATGTGAACTGTCAACACCTAGGCTATGTCGTCGACAGGAATCCAAAGCGCGATACTCTAGACTTTATGCTGGCATCGACCAAAACAGAAGTTGTTTATTCTTAATACGCCACCCAGAGAAGGGCTCGAACCTAGACTTCCTGCTATTGAAGCCGACACAAGAACTCTGAGCCCTACCACGGTCACCCATGATTAGATAAAAAAGCTATTTGTAAGTTATGACAATTTTTTTTAAAGAAAACTGTATTTACTACAAACGTTCTAAGGCCGTGAGTACAAAGTCACCGTAAGCCCAACTGTGGATGGTCTGCCAGGCTGCACAAAGTAATCTTTTAAAACATGAGTGATACTCATTTATTACAGTGCAGTTTTTGAGGCCTCAGGGCCAACTTTCCTAAACTGCAGCGCATTATGTTTAAACATGATGTCACTACAGCATGTCTTCAGGAGGCCAAGCCATCTGCCAACTTAGACTTCAAAACATCCGGGGTCTCTTTGCCTATCATCACCACAGCGGTGGTACAGATGGTCTAAGCGGTGGAACTTTTATCTTTGTAAAAAAAAAACCACTGTCCCTCACAGAACTATCCTCCTCAACTCCCATCCTCAGGCGGTAGCCGCATCACTTTAGAGAAATCCTTCACTCTCTCTTTGGTGTACCTTCCACCTTCTGCACAAATCTCCTACGGCCCGACCTTTTTACCACTTTCTTTCTCCCGTAATTTTCTTGGGCAACGTTAACGCCCACAACCCACTATGGGGCAGTCAATGTATGGTTCTCTCACTTAGTGCCACTTTTTCTGCTTCAAACATGATGCTCATCAACTTCTCTCTCTCTCTCTCTCTCTCTCTCTCTCTCTCTCTCTCCTCTCTCTCTTTCATTCACTCTTGACCAATCTTGGTCAACTC
This sequence comes from Elysia chlorotica, assembly GCA_003991915.1. Classification (NCBI taxonomy): domain Eukaryota; kingdom Metazoa; phylum Mollusca; class Gastropoda; family Plakobranchidae; genus Elysia; species Elysia chlorotica. The sequence goes on from RQTK01001259.1 coordinate 98,068, forward strand.
TGGATAGCCTTCACGCCTCTGATCGATTTCATATTGTTTGACTGTCCGCTCCGAAACCAAGTTAAACGATAAAATCTTATTCGGGTGCACCGTTCCGCTTTTCAGACGGACTGTATTAAAGATCTACCTGCTGCAAAAAAAAACCCCACACAAAACCCCACCTCAATCGAACAATTTAGCGAAACTCTCTTACAAATTGCAAGAATAACTACCCCTTAGACCTCCACAGATCCACGTTAAGACAAAATCTGGTTCGACACCTGTACTTTAGGAAATGTAGAAGAAATTCTACTCAACATAATTTAAATGTTTTTAAGAAGCAGCGAGCGGCATCACAGGAAAGCTGACGGCTCATTTTGTGATCGGGGAAGATTAGATGGCGAATGCTCAAGGCGCGGCATTTTTTCAAAAACTACACCAAACATTATTCCGTGCCTTTAAAGAACTGTGAGGAGAAACCGGTTGACTTCTTCTCTGACTGCTCTAAAGATGACAAACCTTATCCTATGGGTAAATTAATGGACCTTTAAAAATCTGCATTTGGAAGGTAATAATCTCTTATCCAACTTCCAGTGTGGTTTTAGAGCAACCAATTATCACATGATCTCACTTGAAAAAATTATTATTAATAAATTAAAAAGCACATGATCGCTGTCTTCTTTGAGATTAGCATACTTAAAAGCCTTAAGAATATGTGATTCGGGGGCAACATATATCCTCATTCATGAAAATTCCATGTCTTGTTAAAACCTTATCCGAGAGTGGGGAGCAGATAGAAAACCCGTATTCTACCTCTATCGCTCTCTGATACGGTCTAAAGTCGATTAGGACAGCGGCGTGATGGCTCTGCCAGACCATCTTATATAAAATGCTAGACACTTAGCACCACCAACGACTGCGCCCCAGTCTCTGGGCCTTTCGTACCACAATGTCAGAAAAAAGGCAAACTTATCTCCATTAACTGACTTAGACATAACGGGCACAATATAGCCATTACTGTTCTCTATTGTATTCTTTGCGATTCTGAAAAGTAATAAATTTTATAAAATGATTACCTTGACGATTCCTCAAATGTGCTGTTTTTTTCTGTCAATAGCCACAGTATTTCCTTTTAACTCATTATGTCTTTTCTAACCAGTAATGTTATGGATAGAAGCAGTATGCTCTACCATTGAGCTACACCGTTGCCGCCAATATAAGATATCGGGTTTAAAAAAATTAATAAAGTCTTAATTTTGTATTCTGAGGCATCATTTAAAGATCGAACTCCGGACCTCCTGTTCTTCTTCCCAGCGTTCTACTGACTGAGCAATTCAGTTGTGTGACTATGCAAGAATAACATGGAGAATACTTTAATGAACCAGCATAAAAGCCGCAGTCGTGATTGTAAATAACAAACGAAAATATCATTACACTCAAAATAAACTCCAATGAAGGATAAGAAAATACAACACGCAAACAGATGTGATTATATTTGCATATTATTTTTTTATTATATTTTTGTGATATTTTTTCCTTACATACGGTCGCAATGATTTTCAACATGTTAATCAAAATATATCAACTCTTGCAGGCTTGATGGCGATGGATTGTCTATGGGTACTTGGCGAGGGGCGCCTCCACACAGACGGACAGGTCCTTGTCGAAGATGGTCGGGTCAGAGATGCCCAGAGAGTACTTGTAGACAACACCGAATGTGGCTTCCTGGGCGACCACGTCCTCATGGTAGAAGCGGGAGAAGTGTCTGGACACAAGAGGGGAGGGGGGTACATGGGAGAAGTCAGTATTCATATAGAGGTAGGGTGAGAGAGAGAGAGAGAGACAGAGACAGAGAGAGAGAGAGAGACAGAGAGAGACAGAGAGACAGAGACAGAGAGACAGAGACAGAGAGACAGAGACAGAGAGATATAAGTATGAGAGGAGTCTGTATGAACCTAGATTGTGATAATATTACAAAACTTTATGTTTTGTACTATTTCTCCTTATTAAAGCTTATATTCAAACCTGCCTAACAAACCCAGGATTGTGAAGCATAGCATGCTGTGCACTAAAGGTAGTAGTTACAGAAATAGAATGAGGCGCTCGACTGCCATTTAAACTCTTCTTTGTTCTTACATAATATAATCTTTAAAAAGTCTACGTCCCCCAGGTGTCCCAAACAATCCTATTCGGAGACGCGGGTACCAGCTTAGTTTGGAACCTCAAACATTCAGCTCCTATGTCTGGCGGTTAACCAACTGGATCACCAGCTAACCAAAGTTTCTTCTTCTCGCGGTCTGGACTTAACACAATAATGTTATTGTACAATAACAGAGAGTCACCTGAGTGACGGTCTGTACAGATTTAGATAAGATTATATTTGCATATTATTTTTTTATTATATTTTTGTGATATTTTTTTCCTTACATACGGTCGCAATGATTTTCAACATGTTAATCAAAATATATCAACTCTTGCACGCTTGATGGCGATGGAGTGTCTATGGGTACTTGGCGAGGGGCGCCTCCACACAGACGGACAGGTCCTTGTCGAAGATGGTCGGGTCAGAGATGCCCAGAGAGTACTTGTAGACAACACCGAATGTGGCTTCCTGGGCGACCACGTCCTCATGGTAGAAGCGGGAGAAGTGTCTGGACACAAGAGGGAGGGGGGGGGGGGGGGGACAAGTCAGTTTAGAATGCATAGATGTGACTTTACAAAACCTAGATAGTAATTGTTAGGACCCCGGCAATCTTTGAAAGAAGAAATCTCTTTTAGTGTAATGACTCCTAGTAGGATACCAGGGACTTTGTCATATGCGCTGTACTGCCACTAACGCAATCTGCAGGGAAATAGCGGCTGTCAGAGCGGGTTTCAAACTCGGAACCTCTGCATTGAAACCGACGCTCTAACTTCAGTTTCACCACACTTCAGAATTCCGTAAAATATTGAGATATTTTCTAAATTTCAAGACAGTAATACAGTAATATAATAGATCTGGTCACGTGAAACATAATATTTTGTAAAAAAAAAAAAAAAAGAAAAAAAGAAAGAAGTCTTTCCTTTCCCTAGATGGCCCAAGAATCCTATCCCGAGACGAAGATACCAGATTACTTTCAAACCTCAACGTTCTTTTCGTGTGTTTAGTGGTCTACCAACTGGACTACCAACGTTGCTGGAGGAAATAAGGCTAACAAAAGCTTGCCATTTTCAGTAACAGGACTTAACCCAGTGAAACTAAAATATGCTCTTCAATTGAGACAACTGAAGTATACTGTCACTGGGTTAGCAGAATGGTATATCTCAGAGATTTGTCTTTTTGGCGTTAGAACATCAATGTAAGTGTTAGATCAGTATTACTATGCCATAATGAATTTAAAACAAAAGTTGGCTTGTTTGTTTCTAATTCACTGTGGAAAAACTAATGGTAAATATGGACAATAAATACATCTCTTTTATAATTATTCAAAAATTTTAAATATGAGACAATAATTTCCATTATGATGGCTGAGCGACAGTGTGTAGCCTGCAGATCCAGAGACTAAGTAGGTCACCTGAGTGACGATGTGTATAGATCCAGAAATTAAGTAGGTCACCTGAAGAAGTAGTCTGTGTCCGGTACTGGCTTCATGCCGACCAACCAGGTGAATTCATCCCTCTCCATGGTGTAGAAATCCACGGCCCCAGATCTCTGCTGCTCGGCGTCCTCAGGCAGGCACCTCTCGAAGATCTGGACGGAGAGATAGAGGAGAGGGGGAGGGGCTTTGTCTTAGTTCTGAGTTATCATCACAGATAGAACGAGAAGAGCTTTGCCTTATTTATTATTTTACTCATAGACCAGCTATTGTCTTTTTGCGAGTTAGTTTTTAAGCATCTATAATCATTCATAGATAAAAGGATGGACACGCTGTTAAAACTGAGATACCATCAGTGTTAGACGGAGAAAAGTGGATACATGGTTCTACTTTTTGGGTCAGATCTGGACAAAAATAAAAAGGAAGCTTAATTTGGGGGCTTTAAAAAAATCTACAGTATAACCAAAATCATATCCATGAAACTTCTCACTATTTTACACAGAGGTACAACCAATAGACTTTCTGCTCACCAATCCAGAGCACTAGCTACTAAACTGTGCCTCACCCTGTTCTGGGCCGCCGTGTAGACGACAGAGGTACAACCTATAGACCCTCTGCTCACCACCCCAGAGCACTATCTACTGAACTGTGCCTCACCCTGTTCTGCTCCGCCGTGTAGACGACAGAGGTACAACCTATAGACCTTCTGCTCACCACCCCAGAGCACTATCTACTGAACTGTGCCTCACCCTGTTCTGGGCCGCCGTGTAGACGACAGAGGTACAACCTATAGACCCTCTGCTCACCACCCCAGAGCACTATCTACTGAACTGTGCCTCACCCTGTTCTGGGCCGCCGTGTAGTGGACGTACGTGCAGCCGCCCTCGGCCGTGTTTATGTAGGTGATGAAGTTCTTGAGGTCCAGGTAGGACCAGTGGTCGCTGCTGGCATCGGCGCCCCACACGATCAGGATACGGTCGTTGTCAAAGTCGTTGGCCACGTAGAAGTCGGTCAGAGAGCTGGTCAGGAAGAACACACTCTCGGACTGAGGGGCCTGGCACACCTCACACAGGCTCTCAGAGACCAGGAGTAAAACTGCTACGGCGATCAGGCTCTTCATCTTGTCCACGGCTTGGGAGACACGGAAAACACTGGGGAATGGGAATTCAGTGATTAGAATATTTAACTTGTCCACGGCTTGGGAGACACGGGAAACACTGGGGAATGGGAATTCAGTGATTAGGATATTTAACTTGTCCACGGCTTGGGAAATGCAGTAACCCCGGGCTAGAACATCGGCTTCCGACGCAGGAGGTCCATGGTTCGCGATTTCGCCCTCTACTGGTTGGGTCGGTGTAAGTTTAATGTAACCAGCTGAGACAGGAGTGATGGTATCTCGATCCTGTCTCGTATGTGTCAGTACTTACAGTTGTCAGACGTCAGTCTTTGAGCCCGTCCACAGTATAGTCCTTAATGGGAGTTCAGTGATTAGGATATTTAACTTGTCCACGGCTTGGGAGACACGGGAAACACTGGGACGGCGATAAGTCTCTTCATCTTGTCCACGGCTTGGGAGACACGGGAAACACTGGGGAATGGGAAATCAGTGATAAGTATATTTAACTTGTCCACGGCTTGGGAGAATTAAGTGATAATGGTATCTAACGTGTCCACGGCTTGAGAAATACCGGAAATATGATTAAGTGAAAAATAGTCTGCGCAATTACCATTTTATACATAAACACTACAGCCCAAGCCTTATCTCCGGATGGGGACATTGACTTCTTTGAAATACTATCAGGAGTACTACAAGGACACACTTTAGTGCCATATTGTAAGCGTGCTTTACTATGTCAAGGAGCAAACACTTCTTTGAAATACTACCAGGAGTACTACAAGGACACACATTAGTGCCATATTGTAAGCGTGCTAGACTATGTCAAGGAGCAAACAACTGAAGAGGAGCGTAACCTCGGATTAGTCCTCGACATAGCTAGAAGTATTCCTCATCCAGAAACGATCCTCTATGATGCTGATTCCCAGATGATGCCTTAATGTTTAGCTACATAAACTAGGCGCAATCATTGTTTACTATACTAGAACAACAAGCAAGGCAAATAGGGATGCTCATTGATAGCCTTAAAACAGAATAGATGCTTTTCAAGCAGGACAAACAGGATTTAAAGGCTACAGATGGAGATATGCTGAATCATATCGAGAATTCCCGATATATAGGGCATAAGTAATTGCCTACTCAAAAAGACATGAAAGCTAGAATTGGAATGGCGTGGGCAATATCCAAACTAGACACATTTGGAAATCAGGATTTAATAGAGGATCTGAGATAATTTTTAAGCTGCAGTAGAAGCTGTTCTTTAATACGGATCAGAAACATAGACTATAACAAAAACATCAAGCATCAAGCATGAAATCACATGGCGCATACAGAAATGCTTAGAGTAGCTAAAGATTTAATTTAGAAGGATAAAATCCCGAACGAGGCCCGATAGGGAATACTGCCGAGCTTAACAACAACCATTAATTATATAGGTGTCTTATGTTCACTGGTCTCTGTTATACAGGAACAAGGATGTACACAACAGTACTGATCCTGTGTGAAGAAAGTCATGAAACAAAGCGTGAGACAAGCAGCAAAGTTGATCAACTTGCAGAGGACACAGGCATGTTGTTGGGTTGGTTTAACGTCCAACATCTGCACTATATAGGCTATATTGTGGACGGGCCACAAGACTGACGTCTGGCAATTTTATGTGCTGCCACACGCGAGACAGGGCGGGGATACCATGACTCGTGTCTCATGCCACTGGAAAACTTTGTCTGACATGAGGAATAACTGTCCTAACCCGTGATATTATCAAGGGAAAATGTCAAATCATTTCCACCAGACAGTAGTCTTTAGCAGGGAGGGATACTGAGTACTTTTATCGACAGCACCTTGGATTTAACAATATCAGATCTAGATTCTAACAGGCCGTCTGAATCTAAGTACAAAGTCTTATAAGTTCTGCCTTTTTGAATTCGCTCAACACAACTCCTCGAGTTATTAAAAAAGGTATGTGGTTCAGTAACACTCCATAACAATATCAGATCTAGATTCTAACAGGCCGTCTGAATCTAGTTATATGACTAAACGTTCAGCCTCTGTACAAAATCTCATAAGTTTTGCCTTTTTAAAAATCCGCTTAACACAACTCCTCAAGTTATTAAAAAGGTTTGTGGTTCAGCAGCACTCCTAAGTTTAGAATCGAATTTTTATAAAGTTAAATTCTATAAAAAAAGGTATTAGATCTAAGAAAATCATCAACTCATTTTTATTGTACAATAATTTGGTCCTATTCTGGTCGCGAGATAAGTGGATTTTTTAGTCTACCCCATTAGTTTTACTTAGAACTAGAATAAGGTATGGCTTAGTTTCACTTTCGTTTTATTTTCATACTAAGAGCAAGCTAAAACAAGTACTAATACATACACAGAGAAAGAGAGAGAGGTAGAGAGAGAGAAGAGAGAGAGGTAGAGAGAGAGAGGGAGAGAGAGAGAGAGAGAGAGAGAGAGAGAGAGAGAGAGAGAGAGAGAGAGAGAGAGAGAGAGAGAGAAAGAGAGAGAGACAGAGGGACAGAGACAGACAGAAACAGAGACGCAGACAGACAGACAGTTAGGCAGGCAGACAGACATATTAGTTAGAAAGCGGAGACATACATAGACACAGAAAAGAGATATGCAGAAATAGAGAGAGAAAGAGATGGTTAAGGTAGTCATAGTCATAAACATAGACCTTGGCATACAGAAATAAAGAGAGATAAAGAGAGAAAGATGGTGAGTTAGAGAGTGAGAGAGGGAGAGCGAAAGAGAGATGGAGAGAGAAGGGAGAGAAGGAGAGAGAGAGTAAGAGAGTGAGAGAAATTGTTTAAATCCTCGACGGATTATTTGTTTAAAAATAATATTTATTTTAGAGCTAAAAGAAAAAAAAAAAAAAAAAAAAAAGAAACAAAAAACAAATGCAACAACGAACAAGGGCCGGGTGGTTCAGGTTTCTTGCCTGGCGGTTGTGGGTTCGATTCCCGCTAAGGCCGCATGTTTTTATCTCTACTGTGTTACAATAAACTATAATGTGATCAGCTGAAAACACAGACCTCCTGCTCTGAGGCCCTGTTGCTGAATACGATTTTCCCTTGAAACCTACGAGATGTTAAGCTCGGAGAAAGCGAATGGACAGAAAACACGTTTATAGCGAACTGGTCGTAAGTGGTAGAACATTGGGCTCTACATTCATGTTTCCCAAACCCAAGATCGACAAAAAAAAAATGTACAGTATTCTTTTTGTTTAATTACGTCCCCTAATGGTTGGGTCAGCGTCAATAAACTGGGGGGCGCGGTGGTCCTGGGGTAGAACATCAGCTTCCGACGCAAACGGTCCGGATTCGAGCCCTGGTGATTGCGCTCCCTACTGGTTGGGTCGGTGTCGGTATATTGTGATCGGCTGAGACAGGAGTCATGGGATCCCCGCCCTGTCTCGTGTGTGGCAGCACATAAAATTGTCAGACGTTAGTCTTGGGGTCCGTCCACAATATAGCCAATATAGTGCTGATGCTGGACGTTGAAGCAACTCAACAACTCAACAACTTAACAGAGTCAATAATCTGTGAGCGGCTGAGACAGGCGTCATGATATCCCCTTGTTTGTGTATGGCGGCACGTAAAATTGACATACGTTAGTCTTACGGCCCGAGGGCGTGCGTTGGATGCGAAGCAACTAAATCTACTCAATTCAACTCTGTTAGCCAACTCAGCAGGTTGTGTCGACTTAATTGGCAAACACGAAACAAGAACCACAACTATTACACTGTTTAAATTACGGAGTGAGCTTAATTATCTCATTCTGTCAAGCGTGCAATATTTATTGTTTTAATCAAATTTATCCTCGTATTTCAAAATTAACTGCAGGCATTGGAAACACAATCTACCTCGCCAAATTAAATAAAGATAAACTAATCCTTGTTGGGTGTGTATATAAAGCTTCGTATTCTCAATTCATCCTCACATTTTCCAGAAACCATCCACCCAGGTAGGACTAAGTAAATGTCTGTCTTTAAAAATTTTTCATTCCCTTCATTCGAGATTTGTAAAAAAATTTGTGCCACTTACAAATTTTTTTTTAAATTTTCTATTTAGTATGTCCTCCGTTGTCATTAGCCTGCCTCGAAATTCAATATTGTAATCTACATGGAAACATTTTAACCTAAAAAAGTGTTAGTAACAAAATCTGATGGTTTTCAAACACTATTGCAGCGGTTTAGTTGAGGTTTTTATTTTCTTGTCCTTAAAACAAGGACTACTATATGAATATAGTAGTCCTTGTCTTAAAGTTGATTGGAAAAAAAAATAGTATTGGCGTGTGCGTGTTTCCGGAGAAAGCGCGCGTGTGTGTATGTGTGTGTGTAAGGGGGACTGAATGGTAGTAGTCTCAAATTATAAGACCCGGGTTTTGTGTACGGGCCAATCCTCCTCGTTACATGCTGGTTGGGTCGGTGTCAGTGTATATCGCCGTATAGGATCCCCCAGAGGAACCTAGGAGACGTTAAACCCGGAGAGAGGGAGATAATTCTCTCCCTCCCTCTATAGAGAACTAAGGTGTCAGTGCACTGCAAGCGGCTGAGACAGAAGTCCTGGTATCCCCGCACTGTCTCTGTGTGGCAGTATAGATTACAAACGTTGATTTAAGTACATTAAAACGACGTTAGACTCAGGACCCATGCTTGAGATAGTATGGTTGTTAACGAATGTTACGAAATAAACAAATCAAACAAATTTAACAAAACAAAACTGAACAAAACGTAAACATGAACCTTAATAATTATGACTGATTTTTATATCCAATGTTAAGGTTACAACTACACCCAACCCTAATCAAAGTTCAGTTCGTGTTAGTTAGGACCTCATCCAACGACTCGTCGATTTATATAGAAGCAGTACTGTCAGCAAAACTCGTTAGTCTATTCAACATACTAATCACAGAGCTGTGTCAATCCTCTGCAGGATGTTGTTCCCTGATTCGTGCCTCTAACTCCCTCTCTATATTCTTTCTTGTGTGTTTTTGTTGTTGTTTTTTGTTGTTTTTTTTTGGGGGGGGGGGGGGGGGTGAAAGGCTCAACTGGTAAAGCGTTGGTCCCCAGTTCGAATCCCACGATCTTTAAAAAATAAAACACTGATTTTTTTTTGATTATCCGAGGATGGAGTCCAAGTCTCCCTGCTCTGTCTCGTGTGAAGTAGCACGTAGCATTGTCAGACGTAACTCTCGAGACCCGTTTACAATATAGTATATAAAGTGCTGAAGTTGGACGATACGCAACAAAACAAACAAAATCTCTCTATTAGGTGTCCAGTTTGGAAGGTCCTCAGTCCAAATCCCACGATCGGTAAACAAATTACAGACTGTAATTCTTTATTTAATTTTGTCTGAGCATGGAGTTCAGGTCTCCCCGCTCTGCCTCGTGTGAGATGGCGTGTAACATTGTCAGACGTTACTCTTGGGATCCATTCACAGTATAGCATATTATACAGCGTTGACGTTGTACGGCACGCAACAAAACAAACAAAATCTCTCTGTTCTGTGCTACTCTTTATCAGAAAAATCCTATGTGTAGAATAATGCTGTCTCGATATCTAGTTGGTTGATTGTCTGTCCTTGATTCAGGTGCGATTCTTGTTTGTCAATCGGTTTCTCTTTTCGTGCACGAGTGAATTAATGTTATCCGTCATTATTTTATAGCAATCTGCCCTCACCATTTACACTTGTTCTTCCATTAAATTTGCGATCTTTCAATTTCGTTCGTGTGAAAGGAAGGCGACTGATCTAAGTTTTTTTTAAAGCTTCCGTTCAAGGTTTTTCAATAAACCTAAATAATCCAAGGAGCGCGATCAAGTACAATTACTTTGTTGGGCGCCGGTATCTGTGTCGATACTGCTCCGTAAGAATTTTGAATATCCTGTCAGCGGCAGGTGTTATAGTTTCCAGGGAAAAATAACAAACAACGTATAAAAAAAGCGTCGACCCAATATCAGTCTGGATCACTTAATTAGATTTGGGGTCCTAAACGGGTCTTAGTGTGAAAATGTAATACATTCCGTAATTAGAGATTTGATATAAAAAAAACACGTATTACTTATAGGAGAATACCGACTATCGCCGTTTCATTTCCATTAATTCCTGCCATCTGGTACATTTCATGTTTAATTAGGCATGTACACCACAAAATTGTTAATTAGTAGAATTTTGTGCACCTATTTTTTTTTATTTCTCATTAAACAGTGGTAGTTGTTGGAAATAGAAATTATAATGTAAACTCAACTTTATACATTATCAATCATCATTATTATTACCATGATTTAGTTTACTTTGCGATACAATAAGTATACTACTGCTACTGTGACTCTTTTTCATGACGACCAGAATGTTACATTATTATGTTTATTTAACTTCTTTCCTGTTCTGTTGTTCTATCATGGCTAACGGCTCACATTGGTTATGAATAAACTTTTGTCATTTAAATCCAATCTGACCTGCATTTTATTTACAGATTAACAGGTTATGGGCCCAGGCACAGTCTGGATGATACCTCTTTAAACTTTAAAACTTCAGTATAGATCTACCGCTTTCTCAGGATTCTCAAACTCTAAAGAAGTTAACTACTACGAGATGGCGACGTCGACCACTAACAGAACACCAATGTTTGATGGTAACGAGAGAAACTTTGAAATTAAAATTTGGAGACTTAAGCTCATGTCATTGATGAGACTCAAACGGAAGTACGAAATTTTTAATTCATCTGCCATTTTATATTGACAATGACAAAAATGCATACGCCTTTGCAGAACTGATTCAATGTTTAGATAACAGATCCCTCTCCTTAATCATGAGAGATGCTATGGATGATGGTCGAAAAGCCATGAAAATCCTCAACGACCACTTCCAGCCCAAAGGCAAACCGAGGATAATAACCCTTTACACCGAACTCAAATCCCTCAAGGTTGGAAGCAAAGAAACAATAACAGATTTTATAGTTCGAGCTGAGACAATAGCTACGGAGTTAAAAGATGCCAAAGAAATGATAAGCGACAGCTTACTAATCGCAATGATCATGAAGGCTCTTTCCATGAGCTTCAAACCCTTCACAGCAGTGATTAATCAACGGGAACAAAAATTAACATTTCTAGATTTCAAAACCCTCCTTAGGAATTGTTATGAGGACCAAGAAAAACATCTGTAGCAAAGATGATGGCCAAACACCTTATGTCGTGTCAATGACAAGTCATTTGTCTAATAATAAAAAAAAAAAGTTATGCTCATTTTGCAAAAAAGAGCAATCACAACACCAACCAATGCTTCAAACGAAATAGGCAAAACAACAATCATCAACCAAGCAGATTTTGCACTTACTGCAACAACAACTTGCACGGGCCCCAAGAATCACGTCTGGCAATTTTATGTGCTGCCATACACGAGACAGGGCGGTCACACTATACCGACACCAATCCAAACAGTAGGGAGCGCATTCGCCAGGGCTCGAACCCGGACCTTTTGCGTCAGAAGCCGATGTTCTGCCCCGCTTTACCGTGAATTTAGATGCCATAGTTTGTACTTACTGTCCGTGGGGCGAACTGACTAAGATTGTAGACCGTTGGTCTCCAGATCGGGAGATCCGCGGTTCGAATCCCACGATGGGGCAAAAAAATGTATTTGTCCAATTTCGTCCCCTGTAACTGGTTTGGTCGATGTCAGTATAATGTGGCCGACTGAAAGAGGAACTACTGTGCTCCCCGCTCGGTCTCGTGTGTGGCAACAGATACACTTGTTAGACATCAGTCACGGGGCCTGTATACAATAATTATGTATTGCTTTTGTTAGAAGTTGAATCAACTCAATACATCTTTCGATTGTAATTATTATCTAAGAGCTGTAAACCAGTTAGTCCCCCAATCTTTGATTATTTTTGCACTGTATGTGTATCCCTAAAAGTTTTTATGTGGAGAGAGATGAGATACTTTTTCGTAAAGGTGGTGAGGGGAAAGGGGGGAGGGGGGTATATATTTGAACCCCGGAGCATTGTTATCAAGCTCAAGGTACATGTAGTAACAGACCGAAAAATCTTCGCGCCTTGAAAGCTAGAATAAATCTGTTTATAGTTGAGCATTCCAGAGTGTGGTAAACATTATACAGGACTGTACACCAATCTGGGTCTACCAGTTGATCTAGTCTGAGACCTCAGTTCTTCACACAAGAAACCAGATCTATTATAGGCCCGTCTTCAATTTTCTCGTTATTTGAACACACATCTGCCCACAGGCGGTCCGCGTAGTTGCAACTTTACTCGAGAGAACTACATTATGGGTTTTTCATTACTTCCAATATGGACACAGCCTATTCGGGACTTTCGTATATTTGAAACAACACTTCGAACAGTTAGGGGTGAATTTTTAGTAATATACAATACTTGAGAACATTTTTCAAAAGAATTTGGATTCATCGAAACATTCAAAAATAAGAAAAGGGAAGATATTAGACTGTGTGATTTTTCTAGAAACTCTTGGATGCAGGTTTGGTCCTATTTCTAAATAATTTTTAGACCCCCCTTCATCAAAATGTTGTGCACTTTATAGACACATGTTTGCACACCCGTGCCCGATTTGATAAACACTTTTGTATCCATACTTTGTTATGTTTCATATACCAAAGTTTCTTTTATCACACTTAAAAATGGATTTGGTCCAAATTCTCGACACTCGTGTATCCAGAGATGATCCTACTCGGACACTAGATAAACATTCCTGTGCGCATGTCCGTGTAACGAACTTTACCCGCCTCAGCGGTCCGCTGCTCTGTGGGGCGGAAGTTTCCTTGTGCAGAAAGCCTTTCTCGCCTTTCATTACAGGAGAGCGCCAGGCAAGTGAGTCAATTTTGTTTCACCCGCAGGATTAGGGCGGGCTGCCGACAGAGAAAGCGGCAGAGTTGCTAGTGACGTAACGGCCACGCCTTCGGATGAAGAGAGGGAAGGTTCAAGAATAGTTCGTAGGGTGCCCAGTTTGGACACACCCAGGGGGCGTTGGTGGCTCATTGGGTAACGCTTTGGGCTAAGAAGTAGGGTGTCTGAGGTTCAAATCGCTGCTCGTGCCACTGTCTTCATCCAGGGTAAAAACAACAACAACAACAACTAAAGAACACACACATATTTTTTTCTCACTATGGCTTATGTCGACGCTATTCATTGGACACAACTAAGATGGATTTCGTGGGGCAAAATGTATGAAGAATATGCACGCCTATAAGCAATCGTTAATTAACTTTTGTGTGGAATCGATGCACAAAATTACTGTAAAAAAATAAGAGCATGTTTTATTTTAATAGGCATGGGGGCGTAGTGCTCTTATGGTATAAACGAGGTTCTCCTTGGTTCAGAAGGAGATTTGGTGCCAACTCATGATTTTCAAATCGAGGGTACTAAACCCACAAAGCGCACCCATTTTTTCATTCGAGTGTAATGTCTACTTACAACAGCTATTGGAAACTGCCTAAAATGGTTAGCTACTTAAAAGCATTACAGTATTCTACAACTCTGAATCATTAATGGCTATCGAGCACCGGCCTAATCAGTAGTAAAAGAGTAGAGTTCAAACCCAGGAACCACCTGATTTGAGGACATGTGTTCTACCAACAGCCATGGGGTGGAACACCCCGATCTGGCGAGTTCGTCCCCTACTGGTTGGATCAGTGTCAATTCAATGTGAGCGGCTCTGATAGAGCCATGGTACCCCGCACTGTCTCTTTGTGGCAGCACATAAAATAGTCAGACGTAAGTCTTGGGGCAGGTCCACAATTTAGTCTACAAAAGTGATGACGGGTTGGGTTTGGTTGGGTTAGTTTAACGTCCAACAGCAGCACTATTGAGGCTATATTGTGACGGGCCCCAAGAAGGACGTCTGACAATTTTATGTGCTGCCACACATGAGACAGGGCGGGGATACCATGACTCATTATACTGACACCGACCCAACCAGTAGGGGACGCACCAGCCAGGATTCGAACTCGGGACCTTTTGCATCGGAAGCCGATATTCTACCCCTAGACCATCGCGCCCCCCGCAAAAATGATGACAATGGGTGCTAAGTAACAACCCATTACATCACACTATGAATATACACTCGCGCCTTGTACATGATCAATTCCACAATACTGTCAAAACGCCCATTCTCTAACTGCTTTTAAGAGTAGTTAAAAAAGATATGTTTTCCATATAATTATTAAGACTGAATGCTTACCTATGTTTATTAGAGTAAATTATACATGCTTTATTGTACAAGAGTGATTAAATTGTTTTTATAAGTTAAATTTAGCTGTTTTTATATTTTGTAAAGTTCTTTAAGCTTTCTTTACGGAAATTGACTTTGAACATTTGTGTGTTGCAACTGATTTAGTTTACTGACATGTGTATTCACCTTCAGAAAACAGAATGCGTACCACTGTTTTTAAAGAAAGACAACGCAGAAGAAGATATTTTTTGAAAACCAAAAAGAGGTCTATATAATATATAATAACTCAATGCAACTCATTGTTTGGGATGTGCAAGGGCGGCTGGTGCCTTTGGGCAGGGTGGGCAATGCCCGACCTGTCTCGCAAAAAGTTATTTTAAAAAAAAAACAATGTAAATAATAATATCACGAAAAATAAATTCAATAATAAATATATCCATCAGAATCTTCAACTAAAAGAAATTAAACTATAGTACGCGACGTAGTTTAGATTTACATCGGTGCGCGGAGAAAATACAAAAAAATTAATAGTGTTTGGTGAGTATGATCTCAAACTGACATCAATCCCGAATCGGAAAAAAATTAGCATATTCTATTAAAAAAAATATGCGGTGAGGACAGCAGCTGTTAAGCAAAAAGTAAAAAAAAGATTAGACCTACATGTCTAAGTCCCAGGAATGGGAAACCAAATGAGAACCTTGGGACGTTTCTGAGATAGACAACCATAAGTAAAAAAAGATTTGCATCAGCCGAGGATTATATTGCATGCACACTTTTGTAAAGCAAAAAAATTATTTGACACAGATAGAGAAAATGCCACACAATAGTGTTTAATGAGCGTGGTAATGAATTATACAATCTACTGATAGTAATCTGGAATCGGTAACAAAATGAGCATGTCCCACAAAGATCTAGGTGAGACGGCCTACACACTAGGTCCCAATGTGCAATATCGCTTTGGGATAGTTTTGCTATACGCACACTTTATTTATAGTACCTATTTCAAATTTTTACACACTATATGTAAGAAAAATTAATTATATACATTGTGAAATATTATATTGAGATATATGCATTGTTTACGTTTATTCTTTGGATAGAGATACACTACTAATTATATAGTGCGTAAAGCAGAATTTCAACACAAAAGCTATAGTGCATAATTATAGGGATGTTTCATAGCTTAAGCTAGATATATTCTTAAATTTCATGAATTTAGCTTGATTTGCCCACCAGAACCGTCGGACATGTTGGACATCCACCACTTCGTCTAGTTATTTACCAACAGTTTTTCCCCCAATTAGTTTCTTACTGCTCCTGAGGTTGACAGATGTGAAGCAAAAATTTAAAAAGATAAGGCCTTGGTCGTGGGACTGGCAACCATATTGATAAAGTTACAGTGGAGTATAACCAAATCGTCAACAAGACTAGGCTTAGGCCTAGGATTACGGAACACGGACATACATGCATTCTAAATCTGATACCTGCTTACTTACTTACTTACTTACTTACTTACTTACTTACTTACTTACTTACTTACTTACTTACTTACTACTTTTCCGATCCAGCAACCACTTGAGCTTGCGCCCTTCGACTAAAAATAATAAATCTGATAAGGGAAACTAAATGTGTTGATTATAAAGTTAAAGAGGCGAAAATACAATGATACAAAAAAGTTTGCCCGGGCCTAGGGTTATGCATATCTTTATAATAATAGCTTTTTCTCAAGGTATATTTATATATAGATCAAGATCCAGATAGGCTTGGGCCTTGAAAATCTAATGGTGTATGATGTGGAGAAAGGTTTCTAAAAAAGGGAACAAACCCAAAAAAACATTATAGAGAGGGAATACCAGCATTTCTATATCACTCAGCTTGCACATTACATTTTTACTACAACCAGCCTAATCAGTACCAAAACAAAGTGGACTGAATATCGTTTGAACCTATACGCTCCTGATCAGATGGCGTGTGCTCTACCCACAGACTGTCTCTTACGCTCTGAATATAGGTCTACACTTACAACTTGAGAGTACTTGTTCTATGCCACAAGATTTTTGGTTGAACTGCCTTAAGTGGTAGAGCATTGGCCTGCAGATCAGGAGTTCCACGGTTCGAGTGTCATAATTGGTCAAGAAAGGACACGTCAGATTTCTTCCCCACTAGTTGGGTCGGTGTCAGTATAATCTGACCGGCTGAGTGAGCCGCCCAGGTTTTCTCAACCGGTCGCGTGTGTTAAGTACGTTAAATTGTCACACGTCGGTCTCGGGACCCATCCACAAAATAGCGTAAACTCCCGTCATGTTTGATGCGCTTATAAAGCTGCTTCGTCATGTTTTTGAGACAGCCATTTAATAGTCTATAATATATATAATTGCTATAAATGAAACCTGAACTAAATGTGTCAAATAATTATAATTATTGTTCGTATTTGTTTTATTTTCGCTGAAAAGTAAAACATATAAAAAAGCGTTGTTTAGATTACTTTACTACAAAAATTCATGTAGATTATATTAAGGTCACTGTAGGATTTGAACCACCATCTGATATATGTGTCAAGGAATACATTTAATGGGACAGTAATAAATTAATGTAGTTCGATCTTGAAAACAAGTGAGGAAATTTCATCGTCTCAGATGTCGCCAATTTCAGTGCGTCAAATTGTCACACGTCGGTCTCGGGACCCATCCACAAAATAGCATTATCATGATGACGTTAGATGATTCCTTCATGTTATCGAATTCATTGATTGATGTGTATGATCTTACCTTGATATCAATTCCATATCAAAAACATTAGAGTAAACTCCCGTCATGTTTGCTGCGCTTATAAAGCTGCTTCGTCATCCTTTTGAGAGAAACATTTAATAGTTTATATATATATTTGCCAAGTGTACTAATAAGAACTAATAAATGAAACCTGAACTAAATGTGTCAAATATTTATAAATTAAAACATATTAAAAAGCGTTGTTAGACGTATTTTACAACAAAAGTCATGTAGATTATGTTAAGCTCACTGTATGATTGGGACTATCATCTGATATATAATTTTATGTCAAGGAATAAAATTAATGTTACAGTAATAACTGTAGTTCGATCTTGAAAAGAAGTGCCGATTTCACCAATGACTCGAGTAAAAAAAAAAACCGTCTGTAAAGTCAGCAGAAAGATGTAGTGTTTTGTATCGAATTCCCGATGTCTAGGTTGTTGGCTGTAAAACTGGGCAGTTTAACATTCTGTATCAATCTATTGGGAGGTTTGTCTTTCAATGAGTGAGTTCATTTTTTTTATTGCAAAAAGTTCGTTGCCAAACGTATCTTACTACATGTAGGCTATACATAAAATTTAAGAATTAAAACTTTCGCCTGGCAACATACTATCCTGTAACTTAAGGCATGAAATTGATGCGTCTGCAATAAATATAAATTGATCTTGAAAACGTGTAAGGGGGTTAATTTTCATCGTCTCCATTACGGCCGATCTCATTAATGACAAAAGAAAAACCGACTGCGAAGCTTAAAGCTGCGGTGTTTTCCCAAAATACTTAGGTCGGAGGCTGTAGGACTTTGGTCCCAATATAGTGATCATGCGTTCGCTAATTATGTCTAAATCTATAATTTTAATAACCTCATTTATTTTAGAGGCAAAAAAAAAACAATCATAAATTGGATACTTTTAATTAACTGCGCACGAAAAATAGCCCCTACGGGATTTCTATAAAACTGCATCTTTTTGGGTTGACTGTCACATTTCCTCTTGCCTATCCCGAATCAGGTGAGTTTTGTTCTAGCCTGTGTTTTTCTGTGTACTCTAAAAGAGGGAGATAGCTTAGTCGGTAGCACCGTGGATTAAAGAGCACGTGGTTTGAGGTTTGAATCCCGGTTGGTGTCCGCGTCTCAGAGTAGGATTCCGAAAGGAACCCGGAGAACGCTCAAGTGATCAAAGCCTAGTAACTAGAGGGTTGTTGTTTTTTTTTATAACTTTTTACATAACTTATATTTCTTACATTCAAGTGAAGGCCGAGTAGCCCAGCAGATAGTCGTTAGACCTTACCAGCAGGAGGTTTGAGATTAGAACATTTGCTGCCGATCAAGTTACCAAAATTACAAAATTCTACAAAAACCTTTTTTTGTTGATGTTCATTTACACTTAAAAAATATTTTTTCTTGCCTGTATTTTACTTAAGCACACCTTTTTAAACAACCTCAACAAAGACAACAACAACCAATGATTCCTAATTGTTACGTCATCATAATACAAAATTGTTTCCTTTCATTCTATGCTTCGAATTTCTTTGAAGATCTTAATCACTTAAGTATCTCTACCTAAGGTTTCCTAAATTTCCCGGCCGTGGACAATTTAAATACGCTATTTGCTGAATTCCCATTCCCCAGTGTTTCCCGTGTCTAAGCCGTGGACAAGTTAAATATCCTAATCACTGAATTCCCATTCCCCAGTGTTTCCCGTGTCTCCCAAGCCGTGGACAAGTTAAATATTCTAATCACTGAATTCCCATTCCCCAGTGTTTCCCGTGTCTCCCAAGCCGTGGACAAGATGAAGAGCCTGATCGCCGTAGCAGTTTTGCTCCTGGTCTCTGAGAGCCTGTGTGAGGTGTGCCAGGCCCCTCAGTCCGAGAGTGTGTTCTTCCTGACCAGCTCTCTGAGCGACTTCTACGTGGCCAACGACTTTGACAACGACCGTATCCTGATCGTGTGGGGCGCCGATGCCAGCAGCGACCACTGGTCCTACCTGGACCTCAAGAACTTCATCACCTACATAAACACGGCCGAGGGCGGCTGCACGTACGTCCACTACACGGCGGCCCAGAACAGGGTGAGGCACAGTTCAGTAGATAGTGCTCTGGGGTGGTGAGCAGAGGGTCTATAGGTTGTACCTCTGTCGTCTACACGGCGGCCCAGAACAGGGTGAGGCACAGTTCAGTAGATAGTGCTCTGGGGTGGTGAGCAGAGGGTCTATAGGTTGTACCTCTGTCGTCTACACGGCGGAGCAGAACAGGGTGAGGCACAGTTCAGTAGCTAGTGCTCTGGGGTGGTGAGCAGATTGTCTATAGGTTGTACCTCTGTCGTCTACACGGCAGAGCAGAACAGGGTTCACAATAATTATGAGCTCACGTCAATAAGCTCACGTCGCGCCATCGCCTCGTAAGTCTCTTTTATTGGTCTATGATGATGATGATGATGATGATGATGATGATGATGATGATGATGATGATGATGATGATGATGATGATGATGATGATGATGATGATGATGATGATGATGATGATGATGATGATGATGATGATGATGATGTTAAATAAATAAGACACCTATCTCTCTGTGATGATAACTCAAAACTAAGACAAAGCCCCTCCTCCATCTCCTCCATCTCTCCGTCCAGATCTTCGAGAGGTGCCTGCCTGAGGACGCCGAGCAGCAGAGATCTGGGGCCGTGGATTTCTACACCATGGAGAGGGATGGCTTCACCTGGTTGGTCGGCATGAAGCCAGTACCGGACACAGACTACTTCTTCAGGTGACCTACTCTCTGAATATGTAAACACCATCATTCTGGTGACTAAATTACTCTTACACCGTGTGTCAGGTGACCTACTTACTCTCTAGATCTAAACATCTAGTTTGTTTTACTATTAATGCACAGCACGTTCTGTTTTATAGTCCTGGTTTATTCGATACATATTTGCTAAAAATTAAAACAACAACATAAAATTTTGTAATATAATCATATTCTATGATCCTGCACATTCCTGTGTTCATCGCCTTCCACCTCTCCCCCTCTCTTTCTCTCTCTCTCTCTCTCTCTCTCTCTCTCTCTCTCTAAAAAAGACAATAGCTGGTCTGTGAATAAATAAATAGAGCGTAGCTCTTCCCCTACTAGCTGTACGATATCCCAAAACTAAAACAACGCGCCCCAATCTGACACATCCATCTATCTCTCCGTCCAGATTTTCGAGAGGTGCCTGCCTGAGGACGCCGAGCAGCAGAGATCTGGGGCCGTGGATTTCTACACCATGGAGAGGGATGGCTTCACCTGGTTGGTCGGCATGAAGCCAGTACCGGACACAGACTACTTCTTCAGGTGACCTACTTACTCTCTGAATATGTAAACACCGTCACTCAGGTGACCTACTTACTCTGGGATCTGTACACATCGTCACTCAGGTGATCTACTTACTTACTGCATATATACACTCTCTGGATCTGTAGGCCTACACACCGTCGCTCAGCCATGATAATGGCAATTACTATCTCATTTTTCAAATTTTGGGATGATTATAAAAGAGATGTATTTATCATCTTAGTTGTCCATACTTGCCATTGGTTTCCCTTTGTGCATTAGAAACAAATAAGCCAACTTTTATATGAAATTCATTATGGTATGGTAATGTTGATATAACACTAACATTGATTTTCTAACGGCAAAAAACAAACAACAAATCTCTGAGATATACCACTCTGCTAGCCCAATGACGGTATACTTTAGTTGTCTCAGTTGAAGGGCATATTTTGTTTCAACGTGTTAAGTCCAGTTACTGAAAATGGTACGCTTTTGTTAGCCTTTTTCACTTCAGCAACGTTGGTAGTTCAGTTGGTATACCACTAAACACACGAAAAGAACGTTGAGGTTCGAAAGTAAGCTGGTATCTTCGTCTCGGGATAGGATTCTTGGGTTATCTAGGGAACGGAATGCTCTTTTTTTTTTTTTAACAAAATATTTATTATGTTTCACGTGTCCAGATCTATTATTGTCTTGAAATTCAGAAAATGTCTCAATATTTTACGGAAACCTGAAGTGTGGTGGAACTGAGGTTAGAGCGTCGGTTTCAATGCAGAGGTTCCGAGTTTGAAACCGGCTCTGACAGCCGCTATTTCCCTGCAGATTGCGTTAGTGGCAGTACAGCGCATATCGACAAAGTCCCTGGTATCCTACTAGGAGTCATTACACTAAAAGAGATTTCTTCTTTCAAAGATTGCCGGGGTCCTAACAATTACTATCTAGGTTTTGTAAAGTCACATCTATGCATTCTAAACTGACTTGTTCCCCCCCCCCCTCCCCCCCCCTCTTGTGATTCATACACTACTCCCGCTTACTCCCCCCCCCCCCCCCCTCTTGTGTCCAGACACTTCTCCCGCTTCTACCATGAGGACGTGGTCGCCCAGGAAGCCACATTCGGTGTTGTCTACAAGTACTCTCTGGGCATCTCTGACCCGACCATCTTCGACAAGGACCTGTCCGTCTGTGTGGAGGCGCCCCTCGCCAAGTACCCCTAGACACTCCATCAAGCCTGACCGTACGCCCTGCCTCTCTCTATACATGTACTTGGGTAGCACCGTTGGATTGTAGTCGTCCTAGGAATTTATGGCAGAGAGTTTGTCAACACCGAAGCTGTCTATTTTGAGATCCAGAAAATACAAAATTATAACCTACAAATGTAAAATACTTAATTCGATCTTGGAAAGTGTGGATTTGAAAAATTGTAATGTAATTGAATTTAGTTTGCCATTCCTTTATCCTTAATATTGTTTCACATGATCCCGATGATAAAATGTTCTAAAATTAAATGGTCATAGAAACGTTTTTCATGTAAAGAATATGGCGCCGAGTGACAATATTTTATCTCAGTCGACGCCATATTCTGAAGTTTTTTAAAAAAAATTTTGCAAAAATATCGTAAGACATAGAAAGATGTGTGATGTGAATCAATTCTGATATGTATATCAATGTGATAGTACAATGTATTCAATCAACCTTTAGTTTATTCTTTAATGTTTCGTTTTTTTTTTATTTAATGATTAAATGTTTGTTTCATAGTGCTGTGCTTGCAGTCAGACCTTTCAATATTTTTTTTTTTGAATGAGTTGATGTCTTTATAATTATGTTCAGTTATTATAACCTTTGAAATAAAAAAAATGCAATCTAACGCCGCGTTTGTTTTATATAGGTATTATAAGTTACCGGATGCCTTAAAACAAACTTAGTATTTTGTCGCTCCCTAAGCTTAAAATAAGGAGTGCTTTTTCCAGCACGATTTCGATGATCGAGTTCACTAGGCCTTGTGCTCTGTTTCTTTTTTTAAACAAAACTGTTTTCACTGACTAGACGGGTATGTCTCAATATAATTATTATGATCGGTTGATAAAAAAAACACTGCCATCCCCACACTGTCTCTGTGTGGCAGCACGTAAAATTGTCACACGTTAGTATTGAGACTAGTCCTCAATAAAGCCTAATAGTACTGCCTGTGGCCGCGATGCGACAAAGTGAAATGTATAGAGCCAGCATACTTTTTAAAATTACCCCACCAATCAACCAATTTATCAATCAATCACTTATCAAGTTGTCTAACCAGTAAACGTATCAACTTAAAAAACAACATCCAACAAATCAACCAATCAGTCATTCAATACATTTACAGAACAATCAATAATTCAACAAAAAAATATACAAACAAATTATAAGCAGACACCCCCAAACCTTAAAAAAAACCCATTGCCCGTGAACATGTGTGTGTTACAATTGATTTACTTTACTGTCCATCTGTCGCCACCATCAAAAAACAAATTACGCGTACCACTGTTTTAAAAAAAAAGACAACACAGAACAAAATATTTTTGGATACCAAAAATAGGTATACTAGCTGGGATGCCCGGATTCGCTCAGGTTTTGGGACACAGTACGGATATAAAATGTTTTTTAAAGGTTATACTTATTACAAATAGAGATAACGCTTGGAATTTGGGACACTGTGCGCAACTAAAATAGTAAAACATAGTTGTAGAGATAAAAGTTTAAAGCCAAAAAGGCTAAACAAATTAAATGTGATAAAAATGGGTGCACCGCTTAAAAAGGCATATTTTGTAGATATATTTCTTTTAGATCCATTTTACCATCTATTTGGATAGTCGGCGTAGGTCCAGATAGAATTTAAATTGGGGCTGAATGTTTTTAAACCCCGAAAGATTCCCATTCGATAGATCTAGAATTCAGTATTATAACCCTGCAGAGCCCCGCACGTGAACATGTTGAATGGAAAGAATAAAAAAATTATGTGTAGATATGAGTAGTAGAAGTCTAGATCTAGTTATTAATTTAGCTTTTAGATCCATGTTTATCCTTTTTCGATGATAGTCGAGGTAGATCCAGATAGAATTTAAATTGCGCTCAAATGTTTTTAAACCCCGAAAGATCCCCATTCGATAGATCTAGAATTCAGTATTATAACCCGGACAGAGCCCCGCACGTGAACATGTCGAACAGAAAGAAAACGAAAAGTATGTAGATCTGTAAGTGGTAGTGTTGACATTAAATGGGTTTAAGAAAACAACAATAATTACGGCAAGAAATATAAAGTATTGAAATATTATAACCCTGGCAGAGCCCTCACCTATTTGAAACCAGCCCGCTTTCATTTACCATTAGCTAATTGACATAAAAAAAAACAGCAATGGCTGCTTGATCGACGAATCAATTTCAATTCCTAAATTCGAATTAATGCTGTATGCGTCATCGTGAAAAATAAACGAACCTAATGTATTCAGAAAATTCCAAGGTACCAAAATATCTAAATTTCAAGTTTGTACCTTGAGTAGTTATGGCGGAGAAGACGATAATAATTTCACCAGTTCACAATATAACACTAGCTGGGATCCCCGGCTTCGCTCAGGTTTTGGGACACTGTACTGAAATAAAATGGTTTTTTTAAGTTATACTAATAGAGATAAAGCTTGGGTTTTGGGACACTGTGCGCAACTAAAATATCAAAATATAGTTGTATAGATAGAAGTTTAAAGCCGAAAAAAGCTAAACAAATTAATATGTAACACAAATGGGTGCACGGGTTAAAAGGGCATATCAATAGTCTTGATAACTCACGCTAGGATATTTACAGGCTTTCTTTGTAGACATTTCTTTTAGATCCATGTTTACCCCCTTTTGGATGATAGTCGAGGTAGATCGAGATATAATTTAAACTGCGCTCGAATGTTTTAAAATCCCGAAAGATCCCCATTCGATAGATCTAAAATTCAGTATTATAACCTGGACAGTGCCCCGCATGTGAACATGTCGAACGGATTGAGACAAATATTATTATATAGATCTATAAGGGATACAGAGTGTAGCCTGTGAAGCAGCCTTGGACCGTGAAAGATGGCGCCGAATGACAGCCCACCTCGGAGACGGGACGGCACAGCGATTGATTGATTGAAGGGATAGTGTTAACATTGAATGGGTTTAAGAAAACAATAATAATTACGGTTGTAATAACACCAAGAAATCTCAACTATTGAAATATTATAACCCCGGCAAAGCACCGCACCTATTTGAACCTAGCCCGCCTTCACTTTACGATTAGCTGAGATAAAAAACAGCCATGGCTGCTTCATGGACGAAACAATTTTAATTTATAAAATCTAATTAATGCTTTATGAGTCATCGTGAAAAATAAATGAAGCAGCCTAAAGCATTCAGAAAATTCCAAGGTACCAATAATATCTAAATTTTAAGTTTGTACCTTGAGTAGTTATGGCGGAGAAGACGATAATAATTTCACCAGTTCACAAATATAATAAGAAGATAATTTACTGACTCAATGCAACTGATTGTTTGGGATATTTGAACTTTATGATGGTTAGTTTACAAACCAGTATGTTTACAGTCAGCAGGTAGGGATGTGGCGAGAATAGTAATGTTCTTTATTGGAAATACAGAGATTTAGAGATACCCAGTTTGCCCCGAGTATTGTACATGGCAATATTTATAATATTTAATGTTGTTTTTTTTTTTAAATAATAGTTTACAAAGACCCACGAAAAGCAATAAATAAATTAATTAAATTAATTGTACAACGAGATAGCTATTATTTTAGACTTTTAGTATTTACACACATGTATTTTTTATTATTATACATGTATACTTTATTCTAGTCTTAAAGGAAAATATTTTCAAACGCTTGACCAGATAAAGATGAAAGTGTTATTACTTCCAGTTACCTGATACGGAGCAAACTCGTTCATTTATCATAACGGGATTTAAGTGAATGGATCCATATATAAAATTTCCCTATCCGTGGTTATTGGTTGAAATAGACTATAGCATTGTTTTCCAAATCACAAGTCAGTTCGTATGTGGATAAACTTTACAATTTTAATCACTAAAATATTCCAATTTGTAGTTTGCATACCTATTAGAAATATGCTCTTACTGGTAATAGTATTCGAATTTAAATGTACAATTTAAAAAAAAACACGAAATATCTCTAGAAAAAAACCTCTACAATTGTTTGATTACCTTTAGAAAAAACATTATTATCTTAAAAACATATTACATATTTTGTTATTTTTTGTAATCGAGATGGTTAATTTTAGCTCCAACTGTTTCTATTCTTAGAACAAAATTATGGTAAATGTGGAACAAAAGACTAATGTTTATTCATAAATCACATACACACACAACCAGCTGACCATTGTTTTTTGATGGTGCCGAAAAAAACAAAAACAAAAAAAACATTGCCGATTGATTTTTTGTTTGCAGCGACAGAGAAAATACCGTAACATAGTGTTTGGTGAGTATTATGATCTCAAACTGACATCAATCCAGAATCGGAAAAAATCAGCATATTCTATAACAAAAATATATGCGGAGAGGACATCAGCTGTTAAGGCAACAGTTTAAAAAGATTAGGCCTAGATGTCTAGGTCCTAGGAATGGGAAACCAAATGAGAACCTTGGGACGTTTCTGAGATAGACAACCATAAGTAAAAAAGATTTTCATCAGCCTATGATTATATTGCATGCACACTGTTTTGTAAAGCAAAAAGATTAGAAAAAAAATTATTTGACACAGATAGAGAATATGCCATACAAAAGTGTTTAATGAGCGTGGTAAGGAATTATACAGTCTACTGATAGTAATATGGAATCGGAAACAAAACGAGCATTTTCTACAAAGATCTAGGGGAGACGGACGAGCGTATAATTATATAGGCCTACACACTATAATTCTGTAGGTCCCATTGTGCAATATGGCTATAGGAAAGTTTTGCTATACGCTTACTTTAATAATAGTAACTGTTTCAAAATCTTGTTATACGCACTATTATAATTTAATTTTAGGTCTGATTCAGAAATAAAGAGACGCATCACCATCGCCAAAAAATGCCTTCTCAAAATACTTACAAATACTGACCAACAAAAGAGTGAGTATGCCAACCAGACTGAGAACAATGAAATGTTTTGTGCGGTCACCGTTCTTATATGCAAGTGAAACATGGACATTAAATAAGTCTATAGAGAAGATAATAGATGCCATGGAAATGTGGATGTATAGGAGAATGAACAGAATTTCTTGAAAAGATAAGGTGACAAATAAGGAGGTCTTGGATAAAGTTGACATGCAGAAACCAGAACTGCTGCAATTAATCCAAAGAAGAAAACTGGCATACTATGGCCATATAAGAAGACACTGCAGCATCCAGAAAAGAGTTGTGGAAGGCAAGGTTGAAGGGAAGCGTGGTATTGGAAGGAAGAGGCAGTCGTGGCTTGCCAACGCACAGGAGACATCCCAGATACGACTGAGTGTAGCCTGTGAAGCAGCCTTGGACCGTGAAAGATGGCGCCGAATGACAGCCCACCTCGGAGACGGGACGGCACAGCGATGATGATGATGATGTGAGAAGGGTGCTTTGTTTCCATAAAATCATTATTCAATCAAACACCCGAAGGGTTCGAAATTCTCTCCTAGATAAACGTTTTCTAGGTCCAATTTATACATTTTGAAATATTTTATTGAGATATACGCATTGTTTACGTTCATTCTTTGGGTATAGATGCAGTACTAATTATATAGCGCGTAAAGCAGAATTTCGACAAAAAAGCTATAGTGCATAATTATGGGGATGTTTCATAGCTTAAGCTA